>JBCEGF010000583.1:0-167272 GCA_038501285.1 Penstemon eatonii
CAATTCTCCATGAAGGATATGGGAGACGCATCTTACGTACTAGGCATACGTATCTATAGAGATAGATCGAAGAAGATGTTAGGTCTCTCCCAATCCCAGTACATTAACACTATACTGAAGAGATTCAGTATGGAAGAATCCAAGAAAGGATTGCTTCCAATGAGACATGGAATCTATCTTTCTAAATCAATGTGCCCTACGAGTGATGAAGAAAGAAAGAAAATGTCTCTCATACCTTATGCATCTGCCATTGGCAGCATACAATGTTATGTACTAGACCTGACGTAGCTCACGCTATCAGTGTAACGAGCCGCTACCAGTCAAATCCAGGGGAGGAACACTGGACCGCCGTAAAGGCTATCCTAAAGTAACTGAGAAGGACTAAGGATATGTTCTTGGTCTACGGTGGGAGTGGAGAATTGAAACTCGAAGGATTCACTGATTCGAGTTTCCAGTCTGACGTGGATGATTTTAAATCCAATTCTGGATATATATTTTGCCTCAACGGCGCAGCGGTGAGTTGGAAGAGCTCCAAACAGTCGACCACTGCAGACTCAACCACTGAAGCAGAATATATCGCCGCATCAGATGCAGCGAAAGAAAGTGTTTGGATGAGAAACTTCATCCAAGAGCTGGATGTGGTACCTAGCATTGCAAATCCCATAGTTGTCTACAGCGACAGCAATGGGGCAATTGCTCAAGCGAAGGAGCCGAGATCACACCACAAATCCAAACACGTATTGAGGAAATACCATGTGATCAGGGAGATCATAGGTAGAGGAGACATTCAAATGGAGCGTGTCGACTCAAAGGATAACGTAGCTGATCCACTAACTAAGCCATTATCGCAAAAGGTGTTCGAAGAGCATCTAGGAAGGATGGGTCTTAGAAACGTTTGTGATTGGCTTTAGGGCAAGTGGGAGATTGATAGGATAGTGCCCTGCAAGCCAACGAAATAGCTTGTAATAGGATCATTATCTTGTCTTGAAAGAATCTTTGATTTATCAATTAATACGAACTGTTTATTTTATTGAGAATTCATAATATAAACAAATGGCCATCTTCATCTTTCGCGAACACATTTAAGCGATTGGTTGAAACCCTGAGATCACTCATGACTACGGGATTATTCACTTCAGTATTGGGTGCGATTAATCATGAAACAGTCTCAAAGGTCGTGATCTCAAAAATGTTCCAAGTCATAGATTCATATCGAGACGGGGTATCGAATGAATCGTCAAGACTTGTAGGATTATGCATGATTCACTAAGAGTGAATTTGTTGTCGTTTCATGAACAAGACATTATTAATGTCAGTGCATATGACTAGGTGGTTCGATAGGGGATCGGACGCATCGAACGACCCGAACAGAGAGACCCATTGTGGAAGTGCTTAAATAGCATATCGGTGGTGGGATGTCTCTCAAGACTTATAACAGTGTACGATTTAGTCCTTAGACTTGAGGTGCTAGGGCGAATTCGGTATACGGGTATGCATACTTTGATTTAGGAGCCGGGCACATAGCTTGTCCATTGTGCGCCTACGTTGGGTGCGTGTAGTCGTATGCGCGGATGGTTAGCATCAATATAGGATCTACCGACTCATTGTAATGGATGAGGGAATTTCCTGTACATTCTTCGATTATACATTCCGAGAAATCCATGGCCATGGTCAGTGACGGATTTGGAAAGGGGTTTCCAAATTTAGCAGTCACACTGGAAGTATTATCCTGAATTAGAAAGTACAGAATCGAGATGATTAGAGGTGCCGACCAATTCACACACCCTAGGTCTCGATCGGGAAATTAGTCGTTAGAGGGACCGTATGTACATGGTACTTATAAGAGGTTTAAGGTTCACTAAAGTCAATTCACCTGAAGTTGGGCCTCATGGGCTTGTGGCTAGACATCGACCATGGGGTGTGGGTACTCCCGAATTAATAGTGGATTAATTCTGGAGTGGTCAATTGAAAGTAGTTTAATTGATCGGAGCAATTAATTAAATAATTAATTGCTCACTAATTAAATCACAGAAATGTGAGCCTGCGGCCAATTGATGGTGAACCTAGAGGGTCACACACAAAAGCTGGAACTGTGATAGTCAGTGGCAGAACGAAATGATTTAAAGTGGTTAAATCAAGATAAGGAATTAAAGGAATAATTCCTGGAGAGAAATTAATTAGATTTATCTAATTAATTAAATTAAATCTTTAATTATATTTTATTGGATTATTTAATTAAAGTGTTAATTAAATAAATGGGCCATTTAATTAAAGTGGTTAATTAAATGACTTGGGCTATTTAATTAAAGGACTAATTAAATAGAGAGGGATTGGGCCAGACTTATCTGATAGCCCATTAGCTAGGAGATAAGATTAGGGATAGGGTTTGAACTCTCCTATAAAAATGAGTCTTCAAGAATCAAAACCCTAAGTAACCAAGCAAGGAAAAAGCAAAACCCTAATCTTCTCTCCCTCACATAGCCGCCGCCCCCTCCCCAAGAAACCCTAGCCGCCGCCGCCGCCCCTTGGTTGTAGATCGGCCGTGTAGCTCCATCTCTCCCTCTTCCGTTCTGCATCTAGAGTTGGATCTAAGTTCAACTCTCGAATCTGAGCTGCTTTTCTCCTAGTTCTGAGCCTGAGGATTAAAGTATTGCAGATCCAGCTGGTGTGGACTAATCTCTGGAGGCACAACATTTGGGGTGCTCTAGTGACCCAAAAGAAGACCGGAGAAACCACCACCTTTGCCTGTGGTGAGGTAAAACTTTATTTTACCAGCTATTCGTTTTAGTATTTGTGCTAAAATGATTCATACTTATTTATATGTGCTAATAAGAACCCTGGGTTGTGGTGTATAAAAATTTTAAATTCCGCACCGTTGTAGTTGACAATTATACCCACAAAACCCAACATCTTCAAATGACATACACTTATTGTTTTGATTGACATGTTACTGACCGATACTACGTAAACTACATAAGTTTAATTAGAGGTGTCGATCAATTCACACACCCTAGGTTTCGATCGGAAAATTTAGTCAATAGAGGGACCGTAGGTACATGGCAGTTATAAGAGGTGAGGTTCACAAATATCAATTCACCTGAAGTTGGGCTTCAGGGGCTTGTTGATAAACATCGACCATGAAGTGTGGGTACTCCTGAATTAATATGGGAGATTAATTCAGGAGTGGTCAATAAAAGTGGTTTAATTGATCGGAGCAATTAACTGCTCGTAAATTAAATCACGAAGAGTTCGTGGGCCTGCTGCCAATTGATGGTGATCCTAGAGGGTACAGACAATACAGTTGAACCTAGAGGGTACAGACAATACAGTTGGACAGTTGGACAGTTGGACAGACAATACTTGATTTAGGGAAGTTAAATCAATTAATGAATTGAAGTGTTAATTCAATTGGAAGATTAATTAATTAGATAGTCTAATTAATTAAACATTAATTAAAGTATTAATTAATTGAGAGAGATATTAATTTATTAATTAATTGGGCTAATTTAATTAATGTGTTAATTAAATTAAGCTGCAAGACATGGGCCTTTAAAAGCCCAGAAGAAGTCTTGCAAGACTAGATTAACTAAGGGGGCCTATATATGGAGTCTAGGAGAGACTCAAAACCTGATCTTGCTCACTTGCACATAAACCCTAGCCGCGCCCCTGCCACGCGCTGCCCCTCTCTCTCTGTTCTTCCATTGCTGGATCTAGATCTGCTTCTTCTTCCATTGACAACCTTCAAGATCTAGTTCGTAGCTGATAACTCTATGAAAATAGAGTTATCGCGTGTACTTTTTAGGCTTAAATAAGTATTTTTCCTGAATAATTGTGAGTCGTTTGGGATTTTATTGCATATTTCACTTTTTACAGTCGATTCCCGAATTTAATCAAGTTTTGAGAATAATCCTCGATTTTTTTATACTAATTCGATATATTCTCTTGTAGGAGATGAAGTGAACCAACAAAGTTTGTAATCAATGGAGAATGATCAATTTCAAATGTTGAGGGTGTCAATGATACAAAAGCATGAAAGTAGGGGTTGGAAATGCAAATTGAGGCCATTCTTGATGAAATTGAAGCTATGTACGGCTGAACTCCATTTGTTTGAATGTTAATGGGCTGGCCCAATTGAAGAAAATAGAAGGCTGAAGAAGTAGTTAGCAATAGAATCCTACTACACGTAGGAGTTTTAAGCAAGAACAAAAGGAAAGATTCTGCAGCAATAAAAAGGGGAGAAAGAGGAGAAAAACACACGCAAATTCAGAGGAGCAAAAGAAACGTGAGATCAGAGGAGAAACGAGCACACATCACAATTTGGCTATTTTCCGTTATTTCTTTATTAGAGAAGACTATGAATTCTTTTGTCGTTGATTTCATTATTTTTAGCATGAACTAATTTCTGTTAGTCTAGGGTTTTACGGATCCATGTTATGCGAATAATATTTTTTTCTTTTCTAGTTTTACTTATCGATATTCGTTTATCTAATTTTGTGCTAATTACCGTCAAATTGATTTGCCACTTATTTGATTGTTTACTTTTCTTGATTGAACCTGGGAAGGGAATATTAAGAATAGAAGAGGAATTAGGCAGTGGGTTGTTTGTTAGTATAGGAATATACCTGACACACCCATATGCAAATTAGGTTATATGATTCATGTTACTAACTCTACTAACTTAGGAATAAGAATAGTAAGCTAATTGCATAGGTTCTTACGTGATTCGGAAGACACTTACGGATAGAAGTGAGCACTAGGATAGCAAATAAGAATCACTACTTAAAATTAAGAAGTTAATTAACATTAGGAGCATAACATTGGTGAAGTTTAACTCTAGACCCTTGTCTCATTGATTGTCTTCTCAAGCACTTTAATCATCATCTTAGATTAATTTTTTTTTTTTTAGTTTTAGTAGCTAGTTAATTAACAAACAAACTATATTTTATCCTAGTTGAATTAGAATAAGAATTAAGGTGGGGAATTTGGTATAATTTTAGTTTCAAGTCCTCGTGGGTTGGACACTCAACTTACTCTTTATTACCTTTGCGATACGTGCACTTGCGTTTATTTGCGTGTGTAAAATCCGCAACAAGTTTTTGGCGCCGTTGCCGGGGACTTTGATAATTGATAATTTACCAAGTTTTAACTTTTATTTTTGTTTTAATTCGATTTTTTCTTAACATTTACAAATTTTTCCTTGTAGGTACTCATACCTAGTTTATGCGCAGTGATAAAAAAGCTGAATTAGTAGCTTTTGATCCAAAGATCGAGAGGACTTTCAGACAATGAAGAGCGCTAAACAAGAAGAAAGGAAAAGCTGATCTAATGGAGAATCCACCTGGAATTCAGGCACTACAGAATAAAAATCGGGTTAATCAACAGTTAGTAAATCAGCCAATGGGTCCACACATTCCTGCCGAGATAGAAAGACCCATTAATGAATATATAACATCAATGTTGGGTGTGTTAGATTCAAGCATTGTCAAACCAGAGATTGAAGCAGATCACTTTGAAGTGAAACCAGTGATGCTGAATCTGATAAACTCCTCTGCTATATTTTCGGGGTTGGCTATGGAAGACCCTCACGCACATTTGAAGAACTTCATGGAAATTTGCAATTCATTCAAACTGAATGGGGTTACATCTTATCAACTAAGAATGAAACTCTTCTCATTTTCCTTGAGGGATCGAGCTCGAGTCTGGTTAAACTCAATGCCGCCCAACTCCATTACATCCTGGCTGATTTGACTGAAAAATTTCTGAGGAAATATTCTCCACCCGCTAAGAGCGCAAAAGTTCGAATGGAAATTCACTCATTCCAACAAATAGAGAGAGAGTCACTCTATGATGCATGGGAAAGGTTCAAAGGATTAATGACATAATGTCCACACCATGGAATTCCTGGTTGGCAGCTGATACAAATATTCTACACTGGAGTAGGGGGACAAATCAGGACAATTCTTGATGCAGCAGGAGGAGGGACATTTTTGGGGAAGACATATACAGATGCCTACGATGTTTTAGAGAGAATGACCTACAACAATTTCTAATGTGCATCGGAACGCTCATCAGTAAAACTTGCACCTGAAAAATTTGAGGTGGATCCTACGACATCAATGCAAGCGCAGTTAGACGCATTAACCAAAAAGGTGAATGGGTTAATGATAAGTAAATCTGGAGCTAACTCATTTCAAGCTCAACAAGTGAATATGATCCATAACCCAAAGGTTTACCGTATCCTTTGTGGGGAAGAGTATCCGTATGAAAACTGCCCGTCAAATTCCGAGACAACATGCTATGTGGGAAATAATCGAAACAACCAAGGTTATAACCCCTACTCTAATAGCTATAATCCCGGGTGGCGAAACCATCCTAACTTTTCATGGAGCAATAATCAGAACGCTGGACAGGGATCAAACAATGCCACAACTCAGCAACAGCAGAATCCACCAGGCTCTCAAAGTCAACAAAAACAACCACCAGTGGATAACAAGCCATCATTAGAAGAAACGCTGAAGCAGTTCATCAACCATACATCTGCGCTCCTCAACCAGATAAATGCATCTATTCGGAACCTAGAAACCCAAATGGCTCAATTAGCTCAAGATAGACAGCATAGACCTCCAGGTTCGCTCCCAAGTAACACTGAAAACCCCAGGACCAATCATAACGAACACTGCAAAGCAATCACTCTGGGGAATGGTAGAGAACTCGAAGAGCCCATCAGAACACAAGATCGAGTTAAGGATCCCAAGGAAGCTCAAGACAAAACTGAGGACTCTGAACTAAACAAAGAAAATGAGGTGGAAAAGGAGAGCGAGAAGAAAGATGTAACTAATCTACTGGCAATCAAACCTCCACCACCATTTCCTCAAAGATTTCAACAACAAAGGAAGAATGATCAATTCAGAAAATTCCTTGATATCCTGAAACAACTTCACATCAACATTCCATTAGTTGAAGCATTCGAGCAGATGCCAAATTACGTCAAATTCATGAAGGATGTACTGTCACGAAAGAAAAGATTAGGAGAATTCAAAACTGCAGCTCTCACAGAAGAATGCAGTGCAATTTTGCAAAATAAGCTCCCGCTTAAACTCAAGGATCCTGGCAGTTTTACCATTCCATGTAACATTAGCGACAAGTACGTGGGACAAGCATTATGTGACTTAGGGGCCATTATCAATCTCATGCCCAAATCCGTCTTTCAAAAATTGGAAATCGGGGAAGCAAGACCAACTACGGTAACTCTTCAATTAGCATATTGTTCCATTACATACCCCGAAGGAAAAATTGAGGACGTTCTGGTAAAATTAGATAAGTTTATTTAGACTATGAAGCAGATTCGAATGTACCCATCATTTTGGGTAGGCCATTCTTAGCCACTAGAAGGGCGTTAATTGACGTACAGAAAGGTGAATTAACCATGAGGGTGCAGGACGAGAAGATTACATTCAACGTGTTCCAAGCCATGAAACATCCCGACGACGAGGAAGAATGCTCATCAATATGCATAATCGACTCATTGGTCGCTAAGACCTTTGAGACATCCATGTACCGAGACCCGTTGGAAGAAGCCTTAATGTTGGATCCTGAGGAGATAGATAATAAAAAAATTGTAAAAAGTGTGACATTCTTACAAGAAAATTCGCGAGTCACCCAGTCAACAAAATTGAAAAGTTCGAAGTACCCACTTGCAAGCTGTAGAAACCCCCTCCTCGATCAGGAGGTCATGTGGGACGAGGAGGTGCGAAGATCAAGAAAGCACTCCTCATCGACTTGATAAAAGAGATGAGAAGATAGTATGTCGGACTATATCTCGGAGGATACATGTTTGGATGTTTGTGGGTACGGACTAAAAGGGAATGATCCCACCCTTTTATAGACCCTGGATACTTGATCGGACGGCCAGAGATTATTAGGATCAACAGCTCGGATCAAAGGTATTAATAGCAACGACCGTTGTGCTTACCAAGATAAGCAACGTGGACCGGATCCAGCGGTCCAAAGGCATCACGAGCAACGTCTAAGATCTGGACTTTAAATGCGTCAACGGCCTCAACTGTCTACCGACTCCAATTTCTCAAACATTGATCGACGCATCGAGTGATCGTGGCCATACTCATGCGTCCACCTGATATAGTATTACATGTCAAAGCTGGAATGATTGTGCAATCTTTGTGCATGTCGACGGCTTAGTCTCAAAAAGTCGTCACACCTACAAAAATTAAACGACATTGGAACACGTCGGATCGATGAAAACTTTCCAATTACTCCTATACCAAAGTTTAAAAATCGGAAAACGACAAGGACGACAATTCCCTTAGAAGGAATATAGAGCACAAAATTACTTAAAGAAGGAGAGAATTTCACTTTTGATACCATAATTCTACCTACTTTAGGGATTTGATACCATAACTTTTTATACCGACACATTTGATACCATAACTCAAATCAACTTTGCAAATTTAATACTTCCGTCAAATTAATGACGGAATTGTCACGAGAATGTCACGAGAATGTCACGTGGCCGTTAAAATTTATACATTTGATACCATAACTTATGTTGACTAATAATTTTACCCCATAACATTTCAGGTTACCAAAAAAGCCCCACATCTCCAAATTTATTGACGATTTTAGTCTACATTGTTGCCAAATTTCCAAGTTGACTCGAATAAGACCACGTGCTGACCAATTTAGAAAATTTTAAATCTGAATTTGGGGGGAGAATTACAATTTTGGTTGACTGATAATTTTACCCCATAACATTTCAGGTTACCAAAAAGCCCCACATCTTCAAATTTAGTGACGATTTTAGTCCACATTGTTGCCAAATTTCCAAATTGACTCGAATAAGACCACGTGCTGACCAATTTAAAATTTTTTACTTATTTTATTTAAATAACTAATTTAATTTATAAACAATATTAATAAATTAAATAATACATTAACATAAATATCAACAAAATTAAGAAAACATATTCTTTTTAAATATAAAATTTATATAATAGAATTAATATATTTAGTATTTATTAAAATACTATAATTTAAAACTATTTAATATTTATTAAAATATTAAATAATAAATAATTTTAATTTTAAAAAAAAATCTCCACCCCACCCACCACCTCCCCACCCCTCCCCCCTACCCCACGATTCCCAGGCCGCCGCCGGCCTGGGTCTTCTGTCCCAGGCGGCGACCTGGGTCTTCTGTCACAGGCCACCACCAGCCTGGGACCGAAGATCCCAGGCCGGCAGTGGCCTGGGATCGGAGAACCCAAGCCGACGGCCTGGGTTCTTCGATCCAAGCCACCGCGGCCAAGGATCAAATATCCCAGGCCGACGGTGGCCTGGGATTAATGTATTATTTAATTTTGGTTCTTCTATTATATATATTTTATATTTGAAAAGAATATGTTTTCTTAATTTTGGTGATATTTATGTTAATGTATTATTTAATTTATTAATATTGTTTATAAATTAAATTAGTTATTTAAGTAAAATAAGTAAAAAAATTTAAATTGGTCAGCACGTGGTCTTATTCGGGTCAATTTGGAAATTTGACAACAATGTGGACTAAAATCGTCACTAAATTTGGAGATATGGGGCTTTTTTGGTAACCTGAATTGTTATGGGGTAAAATTATCAGTCAACATAAGTTATGGTATCAAATGTGTAAAGTTTTAACGGTCACGTGACGTTCTCGTGACAATTTCGTCATTAATTTGACGGAAGTATTAAATGTGCAAAGTTGATTTGAGTTATGGTATCAAATGTGTCGGTATAAAAAGTTGTGGTATCAAAATCCTAAAGTAATTAGAATTATGGTATCAAAAGTGAAATTCTCTCCTTAAAGAAGGGATTATTTGAAGAAACATACTTATGTTTTGTGAGGATTTTACATCAAACGAACTACTATATATAGGGCGACAAATACAATCCAAGGGTCTTATCCCTGGGGATTGGTACCAGCTCAATTAAAATTCTGACAAGTAGGACCAGGCAATAGTCGACGCAGAGTGATCAAGCGACTTAGAAATGAAAGAGAATTGATAATACAAGACATCGATAAAGAAAGATAAAGTTGCATTCATCAAAGTAAAAATTACAAATCAAACACGCCAGCCAAGCATGACTCAATGCAAAAGTTCATCGAGGTTTACAACATAAATAAAATGTCTATTCAATTTAAATCGGATGGCCAAAATAAACACCGTCAATTCGCCGCCGGACCAAACTAAGCTTCCTTAAGAAGTGCATTGTCAAGATAAGAAGGATTCGAGGACTCGGGAACTTCTTGTTGAGCTACCTCCGCTTCACGAACACTCTCAGCTTGAAGCTTCTCAGCCTGGATGTCGAGAAGGAAACCAAACTCATGATCTTCGGGTTTCCCTAGGGGATCTTCCTCGACGGACTGATCCACCGCGATGAAGACATCGTTCTCATCAGCAAGGGTTGATTTTTTCCTCATCAAAATGTTCATTAAGAATATCCAATGCTTGACACTGCTTCCAGCCCTTCTCAAACATTTTTGTAAATTCGGTTCTCGAATGGCGATCGACCAGCTCCTCGTATACAAATCTGTTGAAAAATTCAAGGACAATGTCCTTCCTATCCTCAGGCAGAACATCATGACGGAGAGAACTTGTTGTCAGCCCCTTTCAAAACTCTCAGCAGTTTTTAACTCTAGTTGGGACTTGAAATTAGCCTTGCTTGGGCCAACTCTGCCTCCTGTAAAGCGATATTCTTGTCCCTCTTCGAGACATCCCCCTCAAACGATTTTTTTTTCTTCAAGAAGGCCAAACTTCTTCCTAGCCTCCTTATAAGCACCTTGGTACTTCTCAGCTCATTTTCGATACGAATCTACCCTACATGTAGTATGATAAATCGTTTGATTCATCTGCGAGAATCAAAATATAAATTAATACAAGTTAATACAGGCTTCAGAAAAAATCGACTCACTCGATCTAAACACAAGAGGGACGAAGGATTACCGTAAGCTGAAACGATGCCTGCATCTGCAGAAGGTCAGCCATCTCGACCTTCAATAAGGCCCCATGATTTTCGAAGGATATGGTCGAGCAAAACTTATCCCAGGCCTCCGGATTAATAGAAGTATTCAAAAAGGCCGGATTCATCATGGAAGTTTCGGCCACTTTGTCCCCTTTCCTCTTCTTTTGCTTCTCGATAATTGCCTCGACAGTTTCCCTCGAAACGGTCGAAATGTCATCAGTCGAGGCAGTAGTAGCTATGTCCGATTTAGCTTTTTTGGAGGTTGGCCCTTCCTTACCACTTTCTTCTTGAGAAATAGGTCTTTTTCCCTTTTCGAAAGCAAGAAATTTCTCGATTTGAGTGTTGGATCCTGGACGGGGAGCAGTACTCAATTGTGATGAAGGCTTCGATGCAGACGCTTTCCCTAGCACTATCGACGGAGGAGGAGGGGCGTTACTTATCTTCCGCGCTTTCATTACTGCTCTCAATGCGCGATTCGACATTGCACTTACGCTAGTTTCTGCATACAGGAAAAGGTCACGCTACGACTTAAGAAAACAGGTAAGTAAAATAACATGATAACTACCTAATGAAGGATGATCGATGGATAAAGAAGCCATCAACATTCCTCCCAAACTCAAGATTGGCTCCTGCAAAAGTAAATTGGTGGCGTATATCGATTCCGGCAATTGCGAAGGAAAGTCGGGGCCCCGTGAAGGTTCGGGAACATTCTTTAAAAGAATCTCACCCGACCTCCAACCGCGTGTCATCCTTCATACATAGTTCTCGGGAGCATGGACAAATATAAACCTATGTTTCCAACCCTTCCCATGAGATGACTTAAGGTCGCTTAAGAACCTAATATTGGGTTTCGATTAAACAAAGTAAAAGCCCTCGTACAACTTAGGAGAGGGACTTACGTTGAAAAGACCACAAAAATTGGGAAAGGAAGCTGGTTGACCTAACGACTTCGTAACAAGATAACAACCAATTATATACCCTACAACATTAGGAACTAATTGTGTCGGACAAACGCCGAGACCATTTACTATATCGAAGAACTCGTCGGCCAAAGGGAAATGCAGAACATTTTCTAAAGTATCAATATTGAAAGGTTCTACATCCACTCGGCGGATCATTCATTCTTTGATCGGGAGTAGGGAGAAGAACGGACCAACCCTTAGGAAATTGAAATTTAGATAAAATTGATTCAATAGAAAAACGTAAACGACATGCCCATATATTGCTAAAGTGCTCTACAGTTCGATAACGGTCCTACATCGAACTCGGTGGAACAAAATTCTTTGAACCTGAGCCGACAACGCTTAATAACTGAGCAGAAAGTGGACTGTGATGTTGTCCTTCAAACGAGATGTCGAAATGAGACATTATCGACTCCACAAACACACCCTTCCCCTCACCAACCGACTCATTCCCGATCGATAAAGACTGACTCGACATAGAAAAAAGAAAAGTTAAAGAAATACCTAAATGAATGAAAGACTTCGACTACGAAAACAACTGCTTAACTTGATCGATCACAGCTCCGACGACCTTGCTCCGATTGAAATTCTATATTGAAGTGTGAACAGTGGTGGAAAGGGAGAGCCTATTTATAAACTGAGCTTTCCAAAAGCGCGCCGACATGATGGTTAAAATTGAATAGGCGCAACGATTAAACTACGGCCCATTAAACTCTCTCGAAAGGGCCAAATAACCCATTTCCTAATATACAGTAGGCCTGCTTCAATTGATTAATTTTCCATAAAATATTTCAAAGACAAGGGACAAGCACCATGAAGATATTTTGATTAAATCTAAATTTTCAAATACATAGGTCGATGTCAAAAAATTACATTAGAACACGATACATATGAACAAAAGTCTACTACAAACTATGGTCGTCTTCTCGATCAGGTATCAAACTTTCGAATTCATGTGCTCGAGCGATAGCTTCTTCCTCGTCTCAGTTGTATGCACCATCCTTTCTTTGGCATTCCTCATGGAGTAGCGGACCGACAACAGAAGGATCAAACTCGAGGGTCAGAAAACCCTTATATGACATTGTTTAATGGCTTTCTCATGCATCTGGATCAGCTCATCACCCATCCTTGTGTCGGCGAGATACTCGTAAATGGGAGACTCGAGGAACTCCCTCACAATGGCTAATCATTGTGTAGGAGAAACGACACTCCTCCGAAAAATAACCAGTCTTCAACTTATCGACTTCATTAGTAGCAAGACTCAACTTCTTCATGGCTTCCTCGAGTTGCTGATCCCTAGCCCTTATGGCTTCCTCGTGTTCCTTACATTTCGCCAACACTTTCTGGGCCAGCTCGGCTTGATAATAGCCACTAAACAAATATTGCATCACCTACGTAATCGAGCTAAGTAAACGTGAAATCGATATGTCAATATAAACGACTAACAAAGGAAAAAAGCGAGAACTTACCCCAACACAGTATCGACCCCCGGTATGAACATTCTGTCTTAGAGATTTCTTCAACAAATATCTCTGATCTCGCTTGAACACACTATGAATAAAGGCAGCGAAAGCAGTATGGAACGAATGCCTAAGAAAAACCGTGGTCTCCGGACCCAACTCCGCGGGATGGTCGAGCTGCGATGTGAGCCAGTCAGATAGCGTCTAGTTAAACTCCAACGCTTCAACGTCAAAACTCTCCTTAGTCATTAGGCCGACTTGCCCATTGCCCTACTCGTTCTTGACCTTGATCTAGACGTAGGGCCTCTTTCCTTGACGAATTTCCTCTCGTCGAGGATCAGGGTTTCCTTCAGATGTTGTAGTCTGTTTCTCGCTACTTTGGTGAGCTCTCGGTTGAAGCTTGAGCCCAGAACCTGGAGTTGTGTTGCTCCAAAGCTACCCGTTTGCTCCTTTTCGACGGTACAATAGCACCTTGGAGTATTTCATCTACAAGAGACATCTTTAGAAACCAGATATCTATATAGAAATAGAGTAAATATAAGTACTTACCTAAAGAAGGATCGTCGGATCTCTTCTTCGATCGTGAAAACCCACAAGTATGCAGACGGGGCTCCTCGACCAATTTATTAATGTCGAGACTATAATTATGAATCGTCTCGACAAATGCCTCGAAAAAAGTGGGTTTCGGAGGATTCTTCACAACAATAGGTTCGACATGCCAAGGTGACGTCACGTTGAAAGATTGGTCGGTTGGGGGCGTTATGAAGATGTAACGAGACTTCCATCCCTTCCCATGGGAACTCTTTGAATTACATAAGGAACTGTTTTTATTGGCTCGGGATTTGACTTGATAGAAACCGGGACCAAACATCGGTGACTCGCTCAAAAGATACCAGAAATTACCAAAAGATGCCGATTGACCAAGGGCTTTCACAATGACACAAAAAGCAATAATCATCGTCATGCCATTTGGCACTATTTACATTGCACGAACTCCCAAGTGTTTTAGTATCGAAGCTATCTCGGGAGCTATCGAAACCAGAAACCCGCCTTCAAGAGAAGCCTCATGAATAGCCATGGCTATCCAAGGAGGATTATCCATTCTGTCGTTCTCACCCGACTTCCCGATCATCCAGCCACCTGGAATCGAGAAGGCTGACATCATCAGAACGTACATGATCCACTCTTATAGCTCCATGATGGGGGCTATTTCGCACCCTACATACTGATCAGATCGAACAAAGATTATAAGATCGATTCGACCAATCATAAAGGATCGGGATCTTCTTACAGACCCTGCCAAATGCCGCTCGCTCCGAGTAAAGATTATACTCCGGACCCAAGAAGGATAGTTGGGCCGAGTCCAAGCAGGACTATGATTCCTTGTAATACTAGGTTTAGCATAATATATATACCTAGTTATTCATTGTATGAAAGGGGGACGAATTCTCTCAATTCTGAGATTACACAAGAATACATTGATAACAATAGAACTCAATAATATCCATTATTATTGCAGAACTTTACCTTCATATCGTTGTGTTCTTAATTTTGTTAATGGTTTTACTTCTTGCCTTTGATTATTGCTTTTCTTTGTAAACGATCCATCCAGAATAAAGTAACAGAGCCCAATATACTGAATAATTCAATATCCAAACCCCCGATATCACAAATTCACTGATATTAAATTAACCCGACGAAAAACGGTTAAATCAGTTGGCGCCCACCGTGGGGCTAGGTTAATTATTCGATCGACATATGGCTCGCCCAAGGAAAAGCGCCCGTGTCGGAGCAAGAAGTAACACAACCACCGGTCATAACACATCTGAAGATCCACAGGAGAACGACAATAATAACGTTCCCAACACCGACGAGAATTTGCAGAATACCCATCCCCGACATCAGGAACCCCTAGAAGGTCCTCCCGGTACGATACAGGAAGAGCCGGAAGTCCCCGAGATCCCCGTTCCTCTCCCGGGTGCTCAGGAGAAATTACGACAAATAGCGATGCTCGTTAAATCGCTCTCCCCAGAAGAATTACTTGTGCTTGATCAAATTCCGCGAAACCCTGGGGCTGCCAGGACAATTCCTGCTCGGAAAACGCCCGGACAAAACGATCAAGTATCTCAACAAGCTGATAGCCCACCAAGCGAGCACCGCTCACTACACAGTCCACAACAGGACAATTCAAAACCCTCCGAAAATAATCCTCGTAGAAAACCAGGTCACAGAAAAACCCAGGCGAAGCGCAGTGGATCCAGGGAACGTACAATTATCCCTATTGATGATGGCATAGATGATACAATCCCTGATCGACCACGAACGGCTCGACTGACGGAAAGAGAAATTGAAAGGATGGTGCAGGACCGACTCGAACAACGCTTACGATCTATTCAAAATCCGTGGGCCCGAACCACGGAACTCCAGGAGAGCCTTGCGGCCTGTTCTCCCTTCTACAGGGAAATAAAAGAGGCACAATCGATTGGACAAGTCCCGGGTAGGTTACCTCGTTATGATGGAACCACTGACCCGGATGATTATATTTTTAGCTTTACGAATATAATGAATTTATATGCCCACTCTGCCGAATTCACTGCCAAATTAATGGTAACTACACTCGAAGGACTCGCATTGGACTGGTTCGCGAAACAACCTGCCAACTCCATATTCAGCTTTAGGGAACTCTGTAACAAATTGACGCAACAGTTTGCCAGTCAGAAGAGACAAAAACTTCCGATGAGCTACCTTGGAACTATATATCAACAAGAAGGAGAATCCCTAAGGAATTGGTTGGCCAGATTCAACGTAGAATTACTTAAAATCGATTCCCCAAATATCGATTACATAATATCTATCCTCTTCGATCTCACTAAAAACAGGCAGTTCGGAAATGCCCTCAGTCGAAAGCAACCAAGAACGTTCGCCGACATCATGAGCCTGGCGTCTAAGTATATGACCCAAGAAGAGATGAATTCCTTTAAGGATAAGAACAAAAACAAAGTCGCGGCTACAGGGTCTAAGCGGCATGACAAGATTCCCGCCCAAAGATCCTTGGATTACGAGCGATCTTCCAGGAGAGGTAACGTTTTCCAGCGACTGGAATACAGCGGAGCCGACCAAGAAAGGCAACCTAATTTCTACCAAAGACCAAGAAACCCTGAACAACCAATCAGAAGCAGAGTGAATCAAGTAGAACACCCAAGATTAAATGCTCCAATGGAAGAAATCTTGGAAATTCTAGAAAGGAATAATTGGATTCCCGAGGCGAGGAAAATCGCTCAGCCCAGACCAGGGTCTAGAAACTATGATCAATACTGTAAGTACCATAGGGCACATGGGCATCGAACGGAAAATTGTTTTCACCTTAAAAGAGAAGTTGAAAAACTGATCGAGCAAGGAAAACTAGACGAATACATAGAACGAGATAATCGCAAAAGGGAAAGAAGCAGAAGCCCCCGGAACGGAACTCAAAGGAGAAGTTCTCATCGAAGATCACCTGAACGTCGGCCTACTCAGGAATTGAATCACGACCAGGTCAATGGGACTATCCACACTATATCCGGGGGGCCTGCGGGTGGAGATAGTCGTAATGCTAGACGAAGAACGACCAGATCCATAATTGCAAATTCTAAATATCCAAAAGAAATATGGACATTAGAAAACAGGCCAACAAGTCACCAGCCGATCAGCTTTAACGAAGGTGAAGTACCTAAAAACATCACTTGGGATACAAAAGAGGATAACCCAGATTTCCCTATGGTAGTGTCGTTAGAAATAGCAAATTATAATGTGAGAAGAATCCTAATCGATAATGGAAGCTCAGCAAACATCATCTCCAGAGAGGTCTTAGCACAAATGAACCTCGGGCAAATAAACCTACAAAGGGTAGCAACGCCGTTAGTAGGCTTTGGGGGCTCCGAGATCATCCCCAGCGGAACGATATCTTTAAGTGTATCGCTCGGAAAGAAACCACTTCGGACCGTGAAGTTGGTAAAATTCCTAGTGGTAGATACACCCTTCGCTTATAACGCTATATTAGGGCGACCAGCCCTTAACCTTTTTCGAGCTGTAGTCTCTACCTATCATCAGAAAATAAAATTTCCAACCGACAGCGGCATTGGAGAAATAACGAACGACCACTGTATGGCATGGGACTGCTACAGCACATCATTAACGTTGAAAGAACACCCCAAGTCAATTACTCCGAGCAAGAGAAAGATCGTAGACGATCTCACTAGAAACGAGGTCGAAATTCCTATTACTGATCGATTAGATAAAAAGGGGAAAGAACCACTAGACTTATCCTTGCAACCCCCAGAACATAAAGATATAATTCTGGTAGAAGGCGACTCGTCCAAAAAGACAAGAATTGGTACAGAATTGAGCAAAGAAGGAGAAGTAATGTTAATCGAATTTCTAAGAAATAACGTGGACGTCTTCGCCTGGAGTGCAAATGACATCGAAGGGATCGATCCTCGGGTAATCAAGCATACCCTAAAAATTGACCCTTCAGCGAAACCCGCCAGACAGAAGAAAAGAAATCATGGACCAGTAAAAGATAAAATTATCAAAGCCGAGGTTGAGAGACTGCTGGAAGCAAAACAAATCCGAGAAATACATTTCTCGGAATGGCTATGTAATGTTGTACTAGTAGCAAAAGGGGATAAAAAGGACAACAAATGGAGGATGTGTAATGATTTCACCGACCTTAACAAGTTATGTCCACGCGACCCTTACCCCCTCCCAAGAATTGATTTATTGGTCGACTCGACCGCTGGCTTCGCGCTGTTCAGCATGATGGACGCCTTCCAAGGTTTTTACCAAATATACATGGACGAGCGGGATCAAGAGAAGACCGCATTCATAACCGAACAGGGAGTATACTGCTTTATAGTAATGCCGTTCGGATTAAGGAACGCCGGGGCTACATACCAAAGATTGGTAAACCTAATGTTCAGGGAGTTAATCGGAGAAATAATGGAGGTCTATGTAGACGACATGTTAGTAAAAAGTATGAATGAAGCGGATCACGTAAGACATCTAGATCGATGTTTCCGAATCCTAAGAAAATACCGTATGAAGTTGAACCCTGCAAAATGCACCTTCGGTGTTAAGTCAGGAAAATTTTTGGGATA
The DNA here is from genome assembly GCA_038501285.1 of Penstemon eatonii. NCBI lineage: Eukaryota > Viridiplantae > Streptophyta > Magnoliopsida > Lamiales > Plantaginaceae > Penstemon > Penstemon eatonii. The sequence continues at coordinate 18,574 of JBCEGF010000583.1, forward strand.
TTTGGTACACCAGCGAGGAATAGAAGCCAACCCAGAAAAAATTCGAGCCATAACTGAAATGAAACCTCCCAAGACCATCTCTCAAGTGCAAAGCTTGGTTGGGAAGATCGTAGCATTGAATAGATTCATATCTAAATCTGCGGACAGAAGCTTGCCCTTTTTCCAAACGCTTCGAAAAGCGAAAAACTTCGTTTGGACCGAAGAATGTGAACGAGCCTTCGAACAACTCAAAGAATATTTGACATCCCCTCCGATGTTGGCCAAACCAACAGAAGGGGAACCATTGTACATATACATCTCCATCTCCGATACGGCCATTAGCTCAGTACTAATTAAGATAGAGGGTTCAGAGCATAAGCCTGTCTATTATCTCAGCAAGTTATTACGAGGGGCGGAGAAGAATTACTTGGAAATAGAAAAATTCACGCTGGCCTTAGTAGTGGCTGCTCGAAAACTCCGACCCTACTTCTTAACCTACAAAATCATCGTTTTGACGAACCAACCACTTAGGCAGATCTTAGCAAAACCAGAAGCCTCCGGAAGACTAATCAAATGGGCCATCGAGCTCAGCCAATTCGATATCGACTACAAACCAAGGGTCGCCATCAAGGCCCAAGTATTGGCTGATTTTTTATTGGAAACACCAACACAATCATCAAACACCCTCCATGAGGATATATTGATCATAGAAGATCAAACCTGGTTAATGCATGTAGATGGTGCTTCAAGCCGGGAAGGAGGAGGCGCCGGAATCAACTTCACCGGACCTAATAAAGAAGATTTGAATTATGCTATTACATTGGACTTTGTCGTAACAAATAACGAAGCAGAGTATGAGGCGTTAATCGCAGGAATGGAAATGGCAATCAAAGCCAACATAAAGAGGCTAAAAGTATTAACCGACTCAGAGTTAGTACAAAGGCAAATAGAAGGCTTATACGAGGCTAAGGAATTCAACATGATCAAATACCTCGCCAAAGTAAAAGCACTGGCCGAGAAGTTTGAAGATTTTGACATACAAAACATTCCACGTTCGGAAAATAAATGGGCCGATCAACTATCTAAGTTTACAGGATCCCAAGATGGAAAGACCGAACGAGTGATCAACTGGCTGATCTCTTCTACACCGGCTGTCGACATCGATGAGACACCGATAGTCGATATAATGGAAATCGAAGAAGTCGAAGATAATTGGATGACACCAATGATAGACTATCTTCGTGAAGGAAAACTACCACCTGATCAGAATGAAGCTCGGAAAATAAAATATCGAGCCCCAAAATATACACTCGTAGAAGGAAAACTCTACCGAAGGTCAGTATCAGGAATTCTCCTGAGATGCGTCTCTGAATCCCAAACCGCTGAAATACTGCGAGAAATACATGAAGGAGACGCGGGAAATCACAGCGGATCAAGAGCATTGGCTTTAAAATGCCTCAGAACAGGTTACTATTGGCCTACTGTCAATAAGGACGCCGCAAATTACGTCCGAGAATGTCATCATTGCCAAGTACATGCCAACGTATGTCATCAACCAGCAGAAAATATGCACCCGATTCCAATTTGTTGGCCTTTCGATCAATGGGGAATGGACATCGTGGGGCCTTTCCCAGCGGCCAGATCAAAGAAAGCTTACGTCCTGGTCGCTGTAGAGTATTTCAGCAAATGGATAGAGTGCATCGCCTTAGCACGAATAACTCAATTCCAAGTGATCAACTTCCTTTGGAAGTTCATAGTCTGTCGATTTGGCATCCCTAGGATCCTAATTTCCGATAATGGAACCCAATTCGCTGGAAAACAAGTGATAGAATGGTGTTCGAAACTGGGAATTCAACAAAATTTCACTTCAGTCGGGCATCCAAGAGCGAACGGACAAACCGAAGTAGCAAACCGAGAGATAATAAAATCTTTGGAAAAAAGATTAGGATCAGCCAAAGGAAAATGGCTCGATGAACTACCAGGAGTATTGTGGGCTAATCGAACCACGGTAAGAAACTCAACTGGGGAAACCCCATTCAGCTTGGTATATGGGTCGGAAGCTGTTATTCCTGTGGAAACTTTAATTCCAACGCCAAGAATAGAGATGTTTGATGAACAAGAAAATGAAAAGGCAAGAGAAAATGACGTCGATCTAACAGAAGCCTTAAGGGATAAAGCTGCCGTACGCCTACAAGCCACTAAGGCAAATATGGAGAAAGCATACAATCAAAAAGTACGCGTCCGAACCTTCAAAGAAGGAGACTTGGTTTTGAAAAAGGTAGAAGTATCCAAGCATGTGGGAAAGTTACAACAAAATTGGGATGGACCTTACATCGTCATCGGCGTAGGAAAGAAAGGTTCATACAAAATTGCACACATGGATGGGACAGCCTTACCAAGAACCTGGAACGCAGTCAACCTTAGGAAATACTATGGTAAATAAATTTTAGCCGATTATACTGCATTGTTTTATTTTACTTTACTTTATCAAGTTTTAATCCTTGTAACAAAGGCCTTAGCCTAGAGTTCAATTAGTAAAAATTTTAGCATTTTCTATACATCGATTATTTCGATTAACGCTCTGTGGAGTTACACTAGCATATTGATAAATATCAGAATGAAGCGAGTCGAGTATACATTGATCCGCTCAATAAACACTCCTCGATTTATGTCAACGGCAAAAAGGACTTTTTGGTGACAAACCTAAGTCTAAATTATAATGAGTCGAGTATACATTGATCCGCTCAATAAACACTCCTCATTCCGACCATAAAAACAAAACGAGTCGAGTAAACATTGATCCGCTCAATAAAAACTCCTCGATCGAACACAACAAACATAAAGACTTATTGGTGCGAAAAACCTAAGTCTAAACAAAACGAGTTGAGTAAACATCGATCCGCTCGATAAAAACTCCTCGATATATATTCAACGATCAAAAAGACTTTCAGGTACTAAAAACCTAAGTCTAAACAAAACGAGTTGAGTAAACATCGATCCGCTCGATAAAAACTCCTCGATATATATTCAACGATCAAAAAGACTTTCAGGTACTAAAAACCTAAGTCTAAACAAAACAAGTTGAGTAAACATCGATCCGCTCGATAAAAACTCCTCGATATATATTCAACGATCAAAAAGACTTTCAGGTACTAAAAACCTAAGTCTGAACAAAACGAGTTGAGTAAACATCGATCCGCTCGATGAAAGCTCCTCGATATATCTACAATGATTGAAAGACTTCAGGTACTAAAAACCTAAGTCTAAACAAAACGAGTTGAGTAAACATCGATCCGCTCGATAAAAACTCCTCAACATATATATATTCAACGATCAAAAAGACTTTTGGAATTAAAAACCTAAGTCTAAATAAAACGAGTAGAGTAAACATCGATCCGCTCGATATACACTCCTCGAACTATTTACAACGAGAAAAAGACTTTTTGGTATTAAAAACCTAAGTCTAGATAAAATGAGTTGAGTAAACATCGATCCGCTCGATAAAAACTCCTCGATATATATTCAAAGATCAAAATGACTTTCAGGTACTAAAAACCTAAGTCTAAACAAAACGAGTTGAGTAAACATCGATCCGCTCGATAAAAACTCCTCGATATATCTACAATGATTAAAAGACTTCAGGTACCAAAAACCTAAGTCTAAACAAAACGAGTTGAGTAAACATCGATCCGCTCGATAAAAACTCCTCAACATATATATATTCAACGATCAAAAAGACTTTTGGAATTAAAAACCTAAGTCTAAATAAAACGAGTAGAGTAAACATCGATCCGCTCGATATACACTCCTCGAACTATTTACAACGAGAAAAAGACTTTTTGGTATTAAAAACCTAAGTCTAGATAAAATGAGTTGAGTAAACATCGATCCGCTCGATAAAAACTCCTCGATATGTTTTCAATGATTAAAAGACTCTTGGGTTAAAAACCTAAGTATAATTACAAACGAGTCGAGTATACATTGATCCGCTCAATAAAAACTCCTCGATCTACTCCTAACGATCTAAAAAAAAAGATCCACTGATACTCCTAAAGTTTTGAAAGATAAATCAAGTATGAATTCATCTGCTCGGAAATTACTCTTCGTAAATAAAATTATCATACGACAAAGAAGATGCAAGAGATAAAAGTAATATTTTATTCATCAAATCAATTACATACAAATATCCTACGTTACAAAAATGCGCTTGCTACCTAAAGATCGTTACAATGATCTAGTTAAATTGATCCTATGGGATCGACTATCTTCACGACAATGTCCACGGAAACACCAATCTCCTCCCTAGTACCTCATCGATCATAATAAACCACCTAAGAAGCATGCTGCTCAGGATGGTCGACTTCTTTGGTTCGATGGCCAGGCTCTGAAGATCGGTATGTTCCTCCAGGTGAAATGAGCATTACCAGCCAGATAACCAGCAGTACTCAATTCACCCACAAAAGATACTGCTTTTACATTATCTATAAAACATTTTACTCTAAAGCAGCATCTCTTCGGGACCGTCGTAAAACGGTAAGTTTACCAGCCACCCCGTTGGTCTATCAATCCGGAAGTAACCTCCAAGGACGAGGATGGCTGGCAAAGTATGAACCCCCCATGTGCAGACGGAAACCACGGACCTCTAAGGTGATGAAGACTAAAGCAGAGATCTCATGGGATCCGTCGATACAAGGAAGGGCTGACATGGGACCCGTCAATACAAGACTGGGGACAATTCCTTTACTGCGAACGAACAAATCACGATAATGTGACTTCTTGAACATTATGGGATCCGAAGGCAAAATGAAATCTAAGGAAACCGAGATATCCATTGTTATGAGTAGAAAATAAGAAAACTGCCTACTTATTTATAGGCGCCCGTGAGAATGATCCTACGGACGATAGGAGTTTAATCAAGGGACGAGAACGCGACCCTTTGACTTCCCGAATTAAATGCAAGTAAGTTGGAACGGCGCCCGTCTGATCGACTCAACTGATCGATGACAATCAAATCTACAGATCGAAGCGATCAACAAAATAATCCAAGAAAACTTAAAGAAGTTCAAAGACCAAAACGATCTGCACGATCATACATGAGGGTCGCCTAATAGAAAATATTAAGAACTCCTCAACGAAGGCATGCAAAGTTGAACCGTAGAAAGAGGATAATTGCTTAAAAACGACCAGAGCCTCCACCATACGGGGGTCGTAACTGCCTCATACATCATTGGGGAACTACTAAGTTGGCCATACAAGAATTCCATTTAGAATCCAAGAAATCTGACGTCGAAATCAGGACAATAACCCTCCCTATTCGAAACTATAAGGCCGTCACTGCCTAATTTTCCAAAGAATTGCTGAAGGAGGTCTGAACGGGTCAGATCTGGCCAGGACTGTTACATTTTCCAATTCCTCCCATATCAAGAGTATGATATACTGGCTAGAGAAATGTATAATTGAAAAGTTAATGATGGAAGACATGGATAGGTGAAAAGCACCTAAAGGAAAACTTCCCTTTGAGGAAAAGAAAAACTGAAATTCAACAGGAGGAACAATAACCTCCTTATATAAGATATATGTCATATAAGGACAAATTTATAAGGCATGAATCGAGCATCGACCAGACAGCTAAGAGTTTACACAACGACGATCGGCTGGATTGATCAACAAAGATTAAATATGCGAAGCAAATATTATACCGTTCAGTTATCTTACAAGCGACCAAAGCAAGATCAAGCTTACTTTCTCCGTACTTAAATCTCTCCGCAGAAATAATCTTTGTCAATTACTACATGATGGTATATTTGTGCGTAGCGACAACATATATGAACAAGATATATCATTAGAATCAAGGCAAGAATCTGCCTACAGAAGAAATCATAATTTCCAATCTAATCTCCCAATACAAAAATCTCTGCCCGGACAACTACACAAAAGCTGGGCATCTTCAAAAAAAAAAAAAAAAAAAAAAAAAAAAAAAAAAAAAAAAAAAAAGAGGCAGTCCAAGGTCTGCCAGGATGAATAAAGATCATTGAGAAGAATCGCCAGAGGGTCGACCAGCAGAAACAGGCCTCCGAGGAGTTAGGTTACCAGCAAACGCCATCAACTCCTCCTGACGTTTAAGATAACCGGCATCATATGCCTGTTGACGAGATCCCTCTGCCGACGCGGCAGCCTGAACTAGGTCGCTTTTCTCTTTCTCAAGAATAACTTGGTTAGCCTCTAACTTTTGGAGATCATCTTTAGCAAGTTGCAGCTGCAGCTCAAAACCCCTGGTTTTAGCTTTCTCCGACTCCAGCTGACCTTGAAGAGCTCTCCGACTATTCCACAGTTCATCATTTTGCACACCCAGCTGGAGTGCAAAATACTTGCCCTAAAAACAGAAAGAGTAAGAAAAACCGCCGTACAACAAAGAATTCAAAACAAAGAACAGGAAAAATGTTCGAAATATGTTTACCTGTTCACATATCTTCACCAGAGATTGAACAAGGCGAACATTGGAAGTACCTTCGAGCTTCCTCAATTCGCCGGGCAAAATAGTACTCATGCCTAAGTCCCAAGACAAAGCATCAGGTTCAACAGAACCAGGCAGTTCGCTTGTCAAAGGGACACCGTCGGAACGTGGAGTCTCCGACAAAAGAATGTCATTAACCTGCATAAGCACGCAGCGATCATCTAACGGACGAGGGGAGTCCCTCTCGTCGGGACTAACAGAGGTCTCTTTGCCGGAAGCAGATATAACGGTCCGACGACCAGACCTCGACCCAGATCGACCTCCAGAAGGTCCCCCAGACTCAAAAGAAGCAGTCGTTACAGTGGTATCATGAAATAGATATTCAGGACCATATTGCGAAATAGACTGCGTTATGGAAGGATTGACAGAAAAACCATCACCGACTTGCCCTTCACTAACTAGCAGGGCAGTAGAAGTAGAAAAAGGAAGGGAACTAACAAAATCCCCTCCGTGAGATCCATACTCGTAAGAAGAAAAACCTGAAGAAACAAGTATGTCGTAAACCTGTTCCATGTTGGATGGGTCCCCGAAAGCTAATCGACCTGGGGAAGATCTATTACCTCCCGCGGGGGTAGAAGAAAAGTTTGGTTGGAGGAGCGACGAACTAACTTCTGATAAAGGTTGGAACGTGGTAATAGGAGTATCGATCATCGAACTACTAACTGAGGACGAACGAGGAGGCTCCATCGAAGGCCCTTCTCTTCGAGATTTTTTAGATCTATTATCTCTAGCGCCCTCACGAGAAGGTCGCTTTGAAGTATTACCGAAAAGGTTACTCATGATCGGACTAAAGAAAAATACAAATTACTATCGAGAAAGTTTATCGACTAGCTAAAGAAAGAGTATTCTGTTGAGAGAGGAGTATAGCAGTAAAAAACAAGTCAAATTTTACCTCTCGTATTTATACTACACGAAAAGACGCGACTGACCCGAAGAAAGGGCGCGAAACAGGAAAACTGACCTTGGAGCAAACGCTAGAATTTGAAAAGACACATACATAATGATTACGGCAAATTAAATGACTTGTCTGAATCATTACAGCGAATGTGAAAGGACACGACTGTCAGAATAAGAAACGTTTAGTGTACAAAGTAGGGAAAGCTAAGCTACAATTAAACCTACAAGCGGATAATTACAAAGATTATTTCAAAAATAAATCACTATTTCAAGAAGCCTGGTCGCTTTCCGGAATCTTCTGCTCACTATCGACGTCCTCAGTCATGCCTGTATCGTCTCCTTCTTCCTCTTCGTCTACCGGATCGATGAAAGTATTATCGAGCTCATCGTTAACATCAGAAGGAGGAATCGGCAATGGATTTCCAAATTCCTCGACAAGATGAGCCAGAGGAAAACCTTGATATTCGACATCTGGAACCTCGGAAGAAGAATAAAGCTCGCCATAACGGTTCAACCGGATATGAGCTGCCTTAAAATATTCCTTCCGACGATCGTCGATCATCTCCAAAGCGACCAGTTGATGAATCGATTTTTTAAAAGTATTCTCAAGAAGAGGGCCGACCATCCGGTACACCAACGCCGTATGAACAGGAGAGTTGAGGAATTCACGAACAACTTGTTCGTCAGATTTCGTAACGTATCGATCTCTCTGCCTAAGTGGGACATCATTTTCATACTCCTCTAAAGAAGCTTCAAGGCTTGATACTTGAGATTCAAGCTCACTAATTCGAGTCGTGCTCTGCAACTGCAATTCCTCTAATTTTCTTGCCATTTGATTGGCTTGTTCTTGAGCACGAGAAACCTCTGTCACCCTATCTATCATTTCTTGATCTTCGGTCCCGGCAGCACGAGTCTCTACGACAGGAACAGAGGAAGATGTCGAGGGACCAACTTCTGAACCGGAAGATTTGTGAAGTAAAGCTTTATACTTCTCTTCAAGAAAATCGCACTGTTGTTTCCAGAGAGAATTTTCATAGGCGTACGATGTCAGACAGGTGTTAACCTGAAATAACGAAGGGGTCAGAAAGAAACGAATCAGCGAATTAAGAAAATCCTAAAAGATCACTTCATCAGAATAATAGAAAGAAAAAGATCTCACCTTTTCAGCGTAAAGAGAAGCTCGCTGGAATTTCTCCAAAGGATCCTTATGAAGAAGCTTATTAAGATCGCGAGTAAGAACGCCAGACAAAAGAATACGGGTCGCCTTATCGACCGCATTCTCATTATTATCATGAATAAGAGAATCCTTCTCGGAATAACCAGCGGCCCTCTTTCCCTCTAAATGATCCTCGATCATTTCGACCAGAGTAGGATTTGAATGTTTATCTCCGAGTAAAGAAAGGTCGTCACCAGAACGTCCATAGTAACTCCTCTTTCTATCAACTGGATTATTAGTAGGATGAGGCATCGACCAGCTACGACATCCTCGAATACCCAAAGATGTTCTAAGATGAAGCGGAGGATAACCGGGTCCCATGCCCTGACGAATAGGGGACTCACGTGGAGAATCCGGAGATTCCTCTCTATTCTCCTCGGATTCGTGACCCAATTCCAATTTCCTCTTTCGAGACGCCCTCTGCTCGATAGGATTATTCTCCACTGACTTGGAAGATTTCGACAGCACCATTTTTCCCTTCGAAGAATGTCGGGAGTTTTCTACCATATGAGCTGAAAAAGAAACAAAATAAAGTTAATTTCTCCATATAAAAAGTATAGTGACAATACTAAAGATCAAATAAAGTGCTAACCTAGAGGTTCAGATGATGAACTGATGGGAAAATTATGGACACTTAACCCCGTCTTACGAAGAAAAGATTCCCCAATCAGAAGAGCGCTTTGATATTTGTTTGTACGCATCTCGGGAATCTCAGTGATAAACTGTACATCGTCAGGAACAAGTTCACCAGTCGGTGAGCGACCTCCGGGAATCCACCTGGAACCATGATCCCACGAGAAAGGCATGGTCGAACCATCCGCCAAACGGAGATTAGACGGAGGACGAACAAAGAAGAAATGAGATTTCCATGAGGGATTACTAGAAACCGGAGCATCAAAGATTGCTCGGCTAGGCCGTTGACTAGCGAAGAAATATCCACGGTTTGAAGAACTAGAAATATTAAAACGAAAAAGTTGCGTAAAGTTACGGAAAGAAGGTTTAAATCCCTTTGCAATCATCAGAACGGAAAAACAAACCACGAAAGCAACAGAATTTGGAACCAGTTGTGTCAAGCACACACTGAAAGTTTTTAGAACCTCCAGGAAAAGGGGAGACAAAGGAAGACGCAGTCCGCTATTAAAGTGAGCCGTATAAAAGGCTCGACATCCCTCCGGTGGAGAAGTGACCCTATCAGTAGGGGAAGGAAGAATTATTTCAGAGCCTTCCGGAAAATATTTGGTATAGTTATTCACGACTTCAGGGAATGTTTCCTCTGTATATGCGCAAGCTACATCCTCAATTGGTTCAGAAATCTGAGGAACAGTACCTTTGCCCTTTTTGGCTCGGGCGGCTACATCCGCATCGGAAAGGATTCGTACCTTGTAAGTATCTTCTACAGGGATAACAAGGTCAGATACCGTAGTTTGTTCACCCAGAGGATTAGAATGTAACTCCTCCTCGTTATCGGGGGCGATGATCTCTCTAGGAGAAGAAGAAGATCTTCTTACCGAAGCCATTTATATTCTAGTTCTCGGAAGAAGAAGGTCGATGAAAGGAAAATTTTATACGACGAACGACCGAACTAGAAAATGACTGCGATCTAAAAGCAAATATAAAAGAGAAATGGCAAACTCGAAAGTCACCTATTTATAAGGAAATGAGAAAAGACGTTTCGAACTCATCGCAGCTACTCAAAATTCCCGCCAAAAATGGAAGGATACAAAAAGCCTCCTGAATAGACGCGTGGCGATCCATAATTAGACAGAAGAAACGACTATCTATGATACGTAGCACTCTTTTCCTTACTTAAGATTTTTTCCCACTGGGTTTTTTCTTAAGTAAGGTTTTTAACGAGGCTCCGTTCATAGAAAAGAAACAGTCGACCAGATTTATCTACTTCTACGAGCTCCTATTATCTATACGCTCGAAGAAGTGAGGGAGTACTGATGGGGGCTATTTCGCACCCTACATACTGATCAGATCGAACAAAGATTATAAGATCGATTCGACCAATCATAAAGGATCGGGATCTTCTTACAGACCCTGCCAAATGCCGCTCGCTCCGAGTAAAGATTATACTCCGGACCCAAGAAGGATAGTTGGGCCGAGTCCAAGCAGGACTATGATTCCTTGTAATACTAGGTTTAGCATAATATATATACCTAGTTATTCATTGTATGAAAGGGGGACGAATTCTCTCAATTCTGAGATTACACAAGAATACATTGATAACAATAGAACTCAATAATATCCATTATTATTGCAGAACTTTACATTCATATCGTTGTGTTCTTAATTTTGTTAATGGTTTTACTTCTTGCCTTTGATTATTGCTTTTCTTTGTAAACGATCCATCCAGAATAAAGTAACAGAGCCCAATATACTGAATAATTCAATATCCAAACCCCCGATATCACAAATTCACTGATATTAAATTAACCCGACGAAAAACGGTTAAATCACTCCAGTAGAGAGAAATTCTCTCACGGTACTGTGTTTACGACGTATTTGTCATCTCTTGCCGTTATAGTAACGGTTCTGGATTTTAAAGATAGCCACGGTACTATCACAATGGGTCAAGACAACTGGAATCGGTTTTTCCCAAAAGGGAATATCATCTAGAAGGCTTCTTAGCCAACCTGCTTCTTCACTAGTCGTAGCCAATGCTATCAACTCAGACTCCATCGTATATTGAGCCAAAATAGTATGTTTCTTTGATTTCAATGAAACAACACAACCATCTATGATTAATATATAGCAGCTAGTTGCTTTGGAGTCATTGAAAAGGGTGTTTCAATCAAAATTGCTACATCCTTGAAAGAAAGTGGGAAACTTCTAATAGTGTAATCCAAGTTTAATGATCCTCTGAAGGTACCTCATAACCCTTTCAATAGCATGTCAATGCTCAATACTAGGTCTACTCGTAAATTTGCGTAGTAGTCCAACAACATAAGCAATGTTTAAAAGTGCAATCAGTAGCATAACGAAGGCTACCAATGATGCTCGCATACTCAGTATGTCTAACACTATCACTAGTGTTCTTGAACAACTTTACACAAGGATCATAAGGAGTACATGCAGGTTTACAGTTAAAGTAATTGTATTTCTTTAAGATCTTCTTGATATAATGAGATTGATCGAAAGAAATTCCCTTTTCAGACCTAGTAATTTTAATACCAAGGGTTATGTTCGTTTCTCCTAAATCTTTCATGTCAAATTTAGCACCTAACATAGATTTCACATTATTCACAACATGAATATTGAGCCAAAGATAAGCAAGTCGTCCACATAAAGACATATAATAGTACAAATGCCATTTTTCAGATTTATAATAAATTCATTTGTCACTTTCATTCACTTTAAAACCATGCGGGAAACAAGATTATCAAATTTCTCATCCCATTGTTTAGGTGCTTGATTTAAACCATAAAGTGATTTATCTAATTTGCGAACTTTCTTTTCTTGAACAGGTATTACAAAACCTTCAGGTTGGTCCATATAAATCTCTTCTTCTAATTCACCATTTAGAAATGCGGTTTCAATGTCCATTTTATGAATAGCAGCTAATGAAATTTGCACACGAATAGATGTAATTCTAGTCTCAGGTGAAAATGTATCAAAGAAATCTACATTTTCTCTTTGTTTAAAACCTTTGGCTGCTAGTCGAGCCTTTTATTTTTCAACTGTGCCATCAGGTTTCAGTTTCTTTTTAAGTACCCATTTACAACATATTGTCTTGCATCCCGGAGGCAAGTCGACTAGGTGATAGGTTCAATTAGATTCTAGAGAGTTCATTTCATCCTCGATGGCTTCTTGCCATAAGTTAACATCTTAGAAGATAAAGCTTCCTGGAGGTTATGGGGATTCTCCTCTAAAGTAAATGCTAAGAAGTTGCGAGCAAAGTTTTTAGTAGTTCGAGCTCATTTACTTCTTCTAGATTCGGGATCTAATTCCACACCATCCTTATCTATTCTATCCATAGGCACTTTTCTAGAAGACGCGCCCCCACTATTCCTAGAAATAAAAGGAAACTTAAGTTCATAGAAATAAGTGCCATTAGATTCAATAACAACATGAGCATTCTAATCAAAGAACCTATAAGCTTTGTTATTAATTGCATAACCAACAAATACAAATTCATATGCTCTACTAGACAAGGTTTTTCCTTTTAGGATCAGGAATTCTAACGTAAGCTAAGCAACCCCAAGTTCTAAAATAAGTCAAATCGGATTGTCCTTTTTTCAAGATTTCATAAGGAGAAACCTTACTTTTTGATTTAGGAATTCTGTTAAGTACATAGCATACAGTCAGCAAAATTTCCCCCCACCAATGTGATGCTGCACTAGAATTTAGTAAAATAGCAACTATTACTTTAGTAAACGTTGTATTATTTCTTTCAGCTTTACCATTCATTTCATGTGAATAAAGGTGAAGTCATTTCATGAATGATCCCTTGAGAGGTATAAAAGTCAATTAAGGCGTTGAAGTCATATTCAGGACCTCTATCACTACGAAATTTCTTAATTTTTCTACCAAATTGATTTTCAACTTCTATTAGGAATATTTTGAACATTTCAAAAGCATCACTCTTATTTATCATTAGATAAACAAACATATAGTCAGAATAGTCATCTATAAATGTTATGTTTTCCATTTCTAGTTAACACCCCATGAAGTTCAAATATATCAGAATAAATTAAGTCTAGAGGCTCAAATTCTCGAACAACTAATTCATGTGTTGTTTTAGTTATTGACTACAATAATCACATTTTTCAAAATCATTCAATGATAGTTTATGAGTAAGTCCTAAGTTACTCATATTTTTAATTATGAGTTTGTTAACATGACAGATTCTAGCATGCCAAGTATTAAAAGAACACAACATGTAAGCAGAAGGAGAAATTTTAATAATATCAACATTCAATTTAAACATTCCATCAGTTGCATACACTTTCCCCCACAAAATACATTAATCTTAGTATAAACAAATCAACTCCTATAATCCGAGTAAAACCAGCTTTGTTAAGAAGATAGCCAGAAACTAAGTTTTTACTTATCTCAGGAGTATGCAAGACATCTTAAAGGACAACAGTCTTTCCAGAGGTGAATTTTAATTCCACTTCACCAATTCCAGCAACAGTAGTGGTGTGGGAATCACCCAACAACCCTTTTGCGTCCTCGGTTTCAGAATAGGAATTGAACATGGCTCGATCATAGCTGACATGGCAAGAAGCGCAGTGCAAGAAGCAGGACGAGGCCTATACCGGCAATTCTTGGCCATGTGGCCTGGCTTGTCACAGTTGTAGCAGATAAACTGTGCCGAATCATTTCTTCAGGGGTTTTTTGTCCATTCTGATTTCGTGGAGGGTTTCGGTTTTGCAAGTTGTGGTTTTGGTTATTTCGATTTTTTTGGTTATGGTTGTCGTTGTTTCGGTTTGTGTTTCGATTATGGTTTTGTTTTTTCATGGGTTTTCAATTGGGTTTTAGAACAACAAAAATGGGTTTTTTGTTGTTTGAAACAACAAGGATCTCATCTTGTTGATCTTGTTTTCGAGCTTCCTCAATCCTGAGGCGTGTTATGAAGGTGACAGTTTGTCAATAATGACAGCTACATGGAATTATTCGTCTAAGACCATGCCTTTAGACTTGATTTTGTAGGCTATTTTTTGGAGTTCATGGGATGGGGTTCCACAAATTTGTCATCAGTCATTTGGAATTTTAAGTAACGACTCACAACATATTTCTTTGTGGCAGCCACTTTAGTGTCGGGTTTTTTCTGAAGGGCTTTCCAAATGACTTTTGCACTTTCTTCATTACAATAGTTATCGTACAGGTAATCAGACAGAACATTTAAAATGAAATTTTTACACAAAAAATCATTTACATTCCGATGTTCTAATTCCTTAGTTTGGACTTCAGTAGCTGCAGTAGGTTCAATGGGTAAGGTAGGCTTTTCACTAGTAATTGTAAAAGCAACTTTTTTCATAGTAGTATCAGACATAGCATAAAACCAAAATTAGTTTGCCTAAAATTGTTGGAACGACAATTTTGTAAAATGCAATCAGAGTAAATATGTTAACCGGAACAATGTTACCGAAATCGGGTTGAGTCGCGGACCACACTCCATTTAGGCAAATTTCGTGGCTCTGTCCTTATTTGTGCTAGCTGTGTATAACCTTGACTGTCCTAGGATAAAACAAGGCCATATTCCATTCTGTCTCTAATCTTATGCTGTTTCGTACGGGATCAATAATAGAAAGTAAAGACAAATATAAGTTATAATACGGGCTCAAATATGTATAATTCCGATCATGAGTACAAAGAACACAATATGGGGGGTCCTATTTGAGCATTACTGGATGTCGTACAAGCTAGAGACTAAGTACAATACAAAATGATTTAATCTAACTTTTTGAGGAGGCATCAAGCAAGGAGCACCTGGGAATGCATGTCTGGCGTCATAAATTGTAACATACCTACTAAAGCAATTAATTGAAGTGGTAGAAATAAAGATTTATTATAGGTTAAACAATTTTCATAAGTAAATAGGTGAAACAAAGTTTCCCCAAACAAGACTTAAGGTAAGAAAAATCTAGACAATAAAACTTTTACCCCAACCTCTTAACATTATTACAATAAATCCATTCTTCCTTCCTATTTAAGATAAGTATAGAGTCATTAAACAGACCACACTTCCTCCAAATAAACATAGAAAAACGTCCATAAGAGCTTAAGAACACTAGGAAGAAATAGAAGCAAGTCAAGGTAAGAATTCTTCTCCTAACTTATATACCTGAACTTCTTCTCTTTAATACCTAATATCTAATGAAAAACTTTTGATTCCAGTTAATATTTGAATCAATTTAAAGTTGGAAAGAAGTAGGTTCAAGTCTTGTATCAATCCATCACTTTCAAAGGAAGTTATTAAGGTAAACTTACAATCTACACAATTCTGCACAGTGTTATTGTTTGGCCTATAAGTTGAGTTCGGTTTGGAATTTTTAGAATCTGTTTGTTGGGTTGGAAAGAAGACAAAATTTTGTGTGTTCAAGTAGTATTTTAGTCTGCCATGTCCGGTTCATATGCCGGTGGTGGCTCTATTTCAGAACAGCTCAAACAGGGGAGTTAGAATCACTAGGACTGTTTTGGGGTTTTGAATGTTTATGTTTATTTTTGACTCATCTTATGACATAATTTTACTTTTCATAACCTTATAATATCTTATGTTAATTTATGGCTTTTATGTTATGAAAAAGGACTAACCTTTGTATTTTTTTTTTTTGGTACAAACTAACCTTTGTATTTACCTTCTATTAACTAGTTGAAAAGAGAAAGTGTTAATCAACCTATCATGAATTCCTTTAGAACTTCTGCTGGAATTTCTAACTTTTATATATTATTGATTCTGATCAATTAAAATTATGTCCTTTAATCTAATGAAACTATTTTGAGTTAGGAAACCATAGGATTTTGTTTCAGGTCATTCCATTATATATATAAAAAGTTATTCAAACAATAAGCTTTGCTGCCAGCACTAAAAGTAAAAGCCGACTAAATGAGATGGTTTGTTTGTTTATTTACACTATCTGAAACTCGTAGGCTTATAGTTCCATTCTTCTTAGTTACTTCAAGTTTAGTGATGATTATCATATACTACATATTTTAATAAGTGCTTACTTAAATTAGGTCGGGAGAATACGATCGAACCAAGTTAAGAAGATAGAATTGAACTTCGGATGAGGCTTCTCGTTCTTTCTTCAGCCCTCTTGGCACAACGCCCTGAGAACAAGAACAAATTTGATATTCTAAATTTCATATTATTCCAAAGCACAAACTCATTCTATTATATATATGTTCTACTTTCTGACTTGATTGAGCCCGTTCTTGATATAACATGTTCTTGTTGATTCTGATTGTGCTTCACACCGATTTTGACATTTCAATGACATCCCTCATTTCTTTCATTCGATCTAGTAGGTAATATTATCCCGAGTTATGGATTATGTCTATCTTTTGATATGTTACTATCACCCTTGGGGACGCCCTTGGGAAGTTGGGCCCTGGGACTAACAAAGTTGATGGCTGGGCGACATCGGGTCGTCGGTTTATGATCTCATTGATTAGTACCCCTCTGTGGTTTAGTTACGGGTAAGTGATCCGAACTGAACTGACATGCACCCGGGCATGTCCACTGTTTTGTTTGGCGAGGTCGCTCCTCGTAGGGAGGTATAAGGTGGATAAGAATTGTACTTGATTATTTTTTATTTACCGAGTAAGAACATGAGATTCTGAATTTCGTTCTCCTTACTTCTTGATCTTATAAATATTGCTTCATATACTGCTATTCCTTTCTAGTTCACTATCAATATTCTTGTTAATACGTATATAATTTTTTTTTGGCATCACAATTCCTCACTAAGTCGAACAAGACTTACACCTCTTTCTATTGTTGTTCTTTTCTCAGATTGACTTTGGAAACTAAGAATCAAGAGATGAAGAATGCGAGATAACTGTTGAGTTTCATAAGTCATATATGTAAACGCTTTATTATCATATGTTAGTTTTCAACATATTAAGTGCTAGGTTTGGATTCTCTTTTGGATTGTAATACGTAAAGTAGGAGGAAATGACTAATATGCGTCACTCTTTGTTTTGAAACATTGTAAATCTAGAACTTCCGCTGTATAGATTATAATTATAGTACTTATCTTATACCATGGAATGTTCTGTTAGAGTTGACACACGACCAATTCAATTAAATCGACATTTACAAGTATTAAGTCAATTGAGTTAGTCGGGCGTCACAGAGTGGTATCAGAGCGACAAGCTATAAGTCAGGGATATGATTCTTTGAAAATAAGGTTTGTTAAACGTAGATATTAGATTCTGATTGATTATTTGGAACTTGACATTTATGTGTTAAACTTTATGTTTTCGAAAGTCAGTACCAAGTATATTTTTTTTATTATGACCTCATGTTATGTATGTTCTGATATATTAAGGACTTGATTCCTATGACCACAGGATGGCTGATCGAAATTATAGTAATGGCTTACCTTTAACCAATGGACATTACGGACCACCACGTACTGTACATCTCCGTAGAAGTGCTCCTGTTCTGACTTTCACTCCCCAGGGTACCCAATTGATTGGGCATTACCCCGATCATGTTGTACGCAGCATGGAAAATGATAGAGATAGAGTAATGAACGAAAAGGAAGAAATTCTAGCTGCATATGTGAGACAAGGCTCCCAGTTAGTAGATTTGCAAAACGAACGAACACTACTCCAAGACCAAGTACAAGCAATGCGAGAAAAACTTCTCGAATTTCAGCGTGATTTAATGGGAATTTCAGCAGCTTGGGAAGCCCAAACACATGCTCGCACTCAAGAAAGAAACCATACATTATTCGAGCTTCAAAGGTACATAGATACGATACTAGGAATTTTGCGCAACGAAGTGGAGCACACTATGTTTCTGGCCGAAGGACATGATCATCTGGGAAATCTGATTGAGTTATTGAGAAGAAGGAACTCCGAATATTATGACTTGATCGATACGGCTCGCCTTAGAGCTCAAACGATAACTTACGGAGCATTGTTTGGCAAAAATGATGAAGTAAGTTTTCCAGGGTTACAAGTGGAAGCAGGAGAAGGACCTTCTACAAACATCCGTCAGAAAAATACTGCTTTTGATCCATCAATGGAATATATGCAGCAAGGTATTTTGCTTGGAGAAGGGGTTGAAGTAGGAGAAGTTGGACAAATTGTACCACCCGTGGCTAATTTTCAAAATGAGGAAGAACCAGAGGAAGATCCAGCCTGGATGTATGAACTAACTGATATAGATCAAGAAGAAGGGGTTGATTTGAGGAATCAAGAAGAAGGGGTTGATTTGAGGAATGCAGAAGAAGGGGCTGATTTGAGGAATGCAGATGATGGGACGGTTAGTGGAGCGGAGATACCCGCACCACCACGTACCAACCCATGATCTTAACATGACTAGCTTGTCACTAGTTTTCCCTTTTAGTGACAAGTTAGAATTTTGTTTGTCTAGTATTATCTCTAGAACTAACTATAAGTTAGGAGATAATATTTAGACACTTGGCTAGTTATTGTAAAACCTTAATGATACTCTTTAGATATATACTAATATTAGTATAACTATATAGGCTAGTACTCAAGTTAACTCTTTTTGTCTTAGTCTTGGAATCTAGTATCCTTGGAGTTAACATTAGAATATATGACTTTTGCTATGTAGTCCATGTATGTAACTATGGTACAATATTTCATAGCGATGCATTTGCATAACCATTTTGTATTTCACTATAATGTAATAACATGACATAACCATTTTGTATTTTACTATGCTATAATATTATATGTGAAATCATATGTAACAATACATTTAATACACTAACATTTCTACATTTGTTAGAATGGCACGAACAAGGAATCAAACTACGCCCACCAGTCCACGAGCTACACCACCATTAAGTACTCAAGCAAACCCGACACCAACTCCAGGCGGAAATGATCCCAATCAAGGTCAAAACTTTGCTAATATAGGACCTGCCATGGCACAACAACCTTTCCATAGAGATGGAGTACCAGACCTCACACAGATGTTTTCATTTATGCATCAATATATGCAATTTTGTCAACAACAAACACATGCGAACGGCTCTACTAATGCATTAGTTCATCCGACTATGGATCAAACACTTGAAAGGTTTCTTCGTTTCCAACCCCCAAAATTCTTTGGAGAACCTAATGATCACAAGGCAGAATTATGGCTTTCCGAAATAGAGAATATTTTTAATGTACTAGATTACACCGATGCGCAGAAAATAAGTTTCAGCACATTTCGGTTAGAGGATACAGCTAGACATTGGTGGACAACGGTGGAACAACGATGGCAACATGATAATACCCTTCGTACTTGGGAGAATTTTGTAAGAGAGTTTAATAGTAAATACATTCCTCAAGTTGTGCAAACCCGTCGTGAAAGAGAATTCCTAGTCTTAACCCAAGGTACAATGATCGTGTCCCAATATGAAGATCGATTTACTAAACTTATTAGGTATGCTCCACATTACCAAAATGACGAGGTCAGAAAGGTGAGGAAATTTATTGAAGGACTAAATTTGGAATTACGATGGGCAATAATTTCTACGGACACCACTAGTTACACCCATACAGTAGAAAAAGCATTGCAAGTAGAGTCGGATATGAAAGAGTTAATGAAGGTTGAAGAACAACTCAAAAGAAACCGTCCATCAAGCTCTAGATGGGATAATGTAGGAAAATTCAATCAAGGGAATAAAATCTCAAAAACAGTTCATGGGGATCTCAAGAAGAATAATAATACGAGGACAAGATCTGCTACTAACCAAATGAGATCGATAGTGACAGGGCCATGTAACTTTTGTGGCCACCCAAGTCACAATGATGAAGCTTGCTGGAAAAAGAGTGGACGATGTATCGCATGTGGTAGTGACCGACATCTTATCAAAGATTGCCCAAGGGCGAAGAATAGCAGCACAACACCACAAGCGAAGCAAGGTGGACAATCAATTGGCCAAACTGGAAGACCTAAGGTCCCTGCTCGTGTTTATGCATTGGATGCCAATGAGGAAGTACCTGACCCAACGGCCGTGGTGGAAGGTAAAATCCATATACTTGGCAAAATTGGCAAAGCTCTATATGATCCTGGAGCTACCCATTCTTTTATTGCTACTTCTTTTTCAACCAACATGTCCTTGGAATTTGAAAAACTGCCTTACACTTTTGAAGTAAGTACACCTATGGGCATTAGTATGACTACGGATTTGGTTTGTAAAGCATGCCCAATTATGATAGACGGTATTAATTACCCGACCGACTTAATCCAATTAAACATCCAAGGATACGATGTCATCCTAGGGATGGATTGGTTGTACCAACATCAAGCCGAACTAAATTGTTATACCAAAGAGATAAAACTTAACAAGATTACACCAAGAGAACTCGAGGTTAGCCAGAAGAAACAACAACCAATACCAATCATCTCGGCAATTGAAGCAAGGGAAATACTACAAGATGAAGGCTATGGATTCTTGACTTATTTGATAAATAAGCCCAAAGACATAATTCAAATAGAGGAAGTTCCGGTAGTAAATGAGTTCGTGGAAGTATTTCCTGAGGAACTAATTAATTTACCTCCGGATCGCGAAATTGAATTTGTCATTGAAACTCTACCCGGGGCAGCACCCATCTCTAAAACTCCTTACCGTATGGCTCCTGCTGAGTTGAAAGAATTGAAAACTCAGTTACAAGATCTGATTGAACGAGGGTTCATTCGACCTAGTTCTTCCCCTTGGGGAGCACCAGTCTTGTTCGTGAAAAAGAAAGATGGATCTCTTCGATTGTGCATCGATTATCGAGGACTGAATAGCGTCACTATAAAGAATAAGTACACTTTACCACATATCGATGAATTATTTGACCTATTACAAGGATCACATGTGTACTCAAAGTTGGATCTTAGACAAGGTTACTATCAATTGAAAATTCAAGAGAAAGATGTCCCAAAAACTGCTTTTAACTCAAGATATGGCCATTTTGAATTTCTAGTTATGCCATTTGGTTTAACAAATGCACCAGCGGCTTTTATGGATATGATGCACCGAATATTCAAACCTTTTCTAGACAACTTTGTTGTAATATTCATAGATGATATCTTGGTATTCTCAAAGACGAAGGAAGAGCATGCACATCATCTCAGGATAGTACTAAGGATTTTAAAAGAGAATAAGCTTTACGCCAAATTTAGTAAATGTGAGTTCTGGTTGGAACGAGTGACGTTCTTAGGACATGTGATATCCAATGCTGGTATTGAAGTTGATCCTTCCAAAGTAGAAGCAATTGTCAATTGGAAACAACCAACAAATGTTACTGAAGTACGTAGCTTTTTGGGACTAGCTGGTTATTACCGCAAATTTGTCAAGGACTTCTCTAAAATTGCGGCACCATTAACACAATTGACCCAAAAGCAATGTAAGTTTATATGGAGCGATAAATGTGAATCAAGCTTTCAAGAGCTCAAGCGGAGATTGACAACCGCCCCATACTAGCTTTACCCAAAGGTCCATGTGGATTTGTTATCTATACAGATGCGTCAAAAGAAGGTTTTGGATGTGTACTGATGCAGAATGGGAGGGTAATTGCATATGCTTCAAGGAAACTAAAACTACATGAACAAAATTACCCCACTTACGACCTAGAATTGGGAGCAATCGTGTTTGCTTTGGCAAAATGGAGACATTACCTGTACGGGACCACTTTTGTAGTATACACTGACCACAAAAGTTTGAAATACTTGTTCACTCAGAAAGAATTAAACATGAGGCAGCGCAGGTGGATGGAATTCCTTGAAGACTATGATTGTTCAATTTTATATCATCCTGGAAAGGCTAATGTAGTAGCCGATGCCTTAAGTCGAAAGGCAAAGATTCAAAATATCAAAGGGAAAGAACAAACATATGTGAAAGCTATGATATGTATGCAAGCTCATAGACGATTGACAATTTAGATATGCAACCCGAATGGTGCACTCAAATTCGAAAAGCTCAACACGAAGATGAAGATATTAGAAAACAAATGGAATTCGTGGAAAAGAAATTAGATTCAAAATTTGACATGGATCGATCAGGTATACTACGATTCCAAAATCGAGTTTGGGTTCCAAAAACTATGCGAAAAGAATTGATGGAAGAAGCGCATAGAACAAGGTACACAGTTAATCCTGGAGGTACAAAAATGTACAAGGACTTAAAGAAACAATTTTGGTGGAATGGAATGAAGCGTGACATTGCTGACTATGTAAAGAAATGCCTGACTTGCCAATTGGTAAAAGTTGAACATCAACATCCTGCCGGAAAACTGCAACCACTACCGATACCTGATTGGAAATGGGATCAAATTACAATGGATTTCGTAACAGGTCTACCAACTGTAAGAAATGGATGCAATAGTATCTGGGTTATTGTGGATAGGCTTACTAAGTCGGCTCACTTTCTTCCTGTAAAGACAAACTACAATGTGGAAACATTGGCTGAATTATACAAGAAAGATGATCTTACGCGATTTCGTTTGTTCGATCAAAGGAGGATTGTAGTGCTATAATAACAATATTAAAAGGAAAGTAAAGATCAATAGTAATTGTATTCGAATTAACTGGGTACAAATACAAGTATTTAGGGTCCTACTCGAGCATTATTGGATGCCGTACAAGCTAGAGAGCGAAATACATATGACCAAAACTATATTATATTTCCCAAGTGAGTCCGAGCAGCAGTCTCGAAGCTAGAGCACCTGAGAAGTTGTGTGTGGTGTCATAAATGCATGGGGTATTTATAGCTGTGCTGATGGGCTTGGGCTTGGGCTCGGCCCAATAGTAGCCTTCGGCCTTGGATTCTCTTTATAGGCCCCGAACAGTTTATTCCAAGACCTTGGCTCTGCTCGGTGTCTTTGGGGACGGAAAATGGTGCTATTCAATCATTATCGAGTCAGTGAGAGTAGGGGATCCAAATTACCCCTTATCAATACTCCCCCACTTCTCGAGCGTAAAGAGGAGCTTGCCCTCGAAGAAGTACAAGTTATGATGTCAGCTGTTACGAGAAGAGCCGTCCACGATATGTTTCGGATACGCCTCGTTAAAAACCTAACTCGGAAAAACCCATAGGGATAAAAACCGAGCTAGGGAAAAAGAGTGCATACATAAGAAACAATATATCGGTGTTTCAAGACGATTCCCTTGATGCTTGCTTCAATCCTTCATCGAACGCTTTCTTTATTTCCCGAGCATGAGCCTAAGGGGCTAATGTGGTATCCGGGGACGATTACCAAGGAGCTTCCTTCCCAATTTGCAAAGTGAAGGATCAAGAGTGCAATTCTCTGAAGGATAATTTTAGAATTTTACCTAGAGTAAGTTCAACCGTCGCGGTTACTCGGGGACTTGTTTGCAATTTTACCTTTTTGACCCCATATATATATGTTGACTCGTTGAAAATTACTTACATATCACGTTCTCTCTTGAGCTCGGAGCACTTGCGTTCGAAATAGCACTTGCTTTAGTACGCTTGTTTCTCAATCCATAATGTCGAGCTCTAGAAGCGCAAGGGGCAAGAATAAGGTCGGAGAAAACCCAGAGTCCGATCATTTGCTGAAGCTTGTTGATGATTATGAGGATGGGGAGTTTCGTCAAGGAGGCGAGGATGAGGATCCGAGCGAGGATCTCGAAGAAAATGAGGTCGAGAAACGCAGCATCGGCGAGGGTGCTTTTGTCAGGATTTTTAAACATACACAACCTTCTACCGCGACCATCTCGAACAAGTCAGAACTTCCTGCCAGCCAGACTTCCTGCTGTTTTTCAAAGAAGGATCGCTCTTTCCTCGAGGCGGAGTTCGGGAAATTTCTTCCCAAAGGGTTTTCAATCGTTATTCCCTCTTATACCAAACGTGCTACCGATCCCCCGGCTGGCTGTCAAGCCTTTTACGAGGATCAATTTTCTTATGGTTTGCGTATCCCGTTCATTCCCCTTGTCAGAAACATCTTGACTTTCTTTTCACTTTCTCCCGCTCAGCTTCTCCCGCACTCTGTTGCGTATATAGCAGCGTTTAGCGCTCTTATGGAGGCAAAGGGGGAAGAGGCCTCTTTTAGTAATTTCTGGCAAATATTCCGAATGGACCTGTGCAAGGGCTCAAATATGGGGTTTGTGTCCATCCGCCAGCGGTCGAAGCGGCCTTTTCTTACGAGAATAACAACGGAAAGGAGTATAGGTTGGAAAAGGAGGTTCTTCTTTGTGAAGGGCCCTGATGTCCCTATATCGGAAGGTAGCTCGAAGATGAGACCCTATCGATGGGATGGAGTCAACTCTTGGTCATATGGTCCTCGCAAGATTAAAGAGAAACTCAACCATCGCCTTTCCGACGAATTTCTTGAGCAGTTGCGGTCTAGTCTTTATCAAACCGAGCTCCTTATTCAGGAAGGTGTTTTACGATTGGCTAGGTTGAGCCGCTGTGATTATCCTGCTCCAATACTCAAATATTCTCGTGCCGTATCTGATCAATCCTTAGAAGGGTCGCTTCCCCAGTTTGGTGACTTGTCAGCTTCTGCCGTTCCACCTCGCCTCTCTTTCTTTGGGTATGTTTTCAGCTTGTTCCTATCTTGAGGCGCGATGGATCATTAATTTACATTCATGCGACTCTCGTATTTCCTTTGCAGGTCAAATTGTTGAGAAATTCCGACTATCTGCGGCCTGTCCGGTTGAAGACAAACCGTTCTATTTCGATCCGTTGCCCCGTACTTCCGAAAACAGAGCGGGTACAAGTAGCTTGGGCGGAAACTCAGTTACTATTCCAGTCGCAATTCCCGAACTGAGAGGCGTTGGTACTATGAGTTCCTTGAACTCTGCCTCTGCTGGGCCTCTTCGAACTTTATTTTCCCCCGATACTTCCATTCTTTCAAGCGTTGGCTATAGTCAACATTCCTGGAACCGGATCCAGGGTATTCAGGAGTATGAGAAGCTTCTGAGTCGGAAGAGGAATGCTGACCACCCGGGGCCCTCGAGGAGGGTAAAACCTTTTGGTGCGAGTTCTGATTCAGTTCCCTGTCGAGCAGGTAGGTTGGAGCCCGATGTGGTGGATTTTATGGACGAACATCTTCGAGGTAGCAGGGCTGCTGGGTACCCTGAAGATGGCACCATTCAAACTGATCTGGATGCGGGTGGTGAGATTGAATTCGATAAAGCCGCTAGAATCTATATGGCTAGTCGGTTCAAACGGGATATGCTGCTTCACACCGTCAAAGGCGACTTTGAGGTTTTGAGTGACTTCTCTCGAACGTATCATGAGGTGAAAATTTGTCTTTCGACTATCTCTTCTTTCTTTAAAGTCCATAATGTTTGCTGATGTCTTAAACTATCTCATAGGTCGGGGACTTGTTCGCTATTCAAACCTATCGTTTGGCACCACTAGAGCAGGAATCACAAGATGCTCACGACGCATATGCGCAAATTTTTGTTGATAATCAAGCCCTTCGATCTCAATTGGCAGAGAGCCAGCGGGAATTATCCCAAGTAAAGAAGGAGCTCAAGGAAGCGACTATGAAACATTCCTCATCTGTAGAAGAGGATTTGCTGGCATCCGTTAAAGAGAGAAGTGCCCTCGAGGAAGAGCTGAAGACGGTGAAAATAGAACTTGAGTTAGCAAGGCAAGATTCCGAGCACGCATATGCCCAGGGCCGGGAAGAAGCCGAGATTCAGGCCATACGAGAATTCTTGGAATCCCCTGTCTTAGATCCTTTAGTTCAAAGGAAAATGGGAGAGATCCTTCAGACGATCTTTTATAAAGGGGTTCAACAATTAGTCGCGGCCAAGAAAATTCCGGATGACATGGAGGAGTATTTTAAGTATATGAACCCTTTCAAGAATGCTGAAGGGAAGGATTATAAAGCTTCTTCTCTACCCAAGACGAATCCTAACTGGCGGGATCATCGCTTTGCCCCCTTAGTTGAGGAGTATAGCATTCTGATGCCTAACCCCGATGTGCTCGAGCGTTCCAACGACGATCCTCCTATTGTGTCAGGGGAAAAAAACGAAGATGTCGACATAGGCGATGCACCAGATAAGGAAGACGATCGATCTTTCGGTCAGACTGAGTAATTGTTCAACTTCAAACATATATCGTCTGATCTTCTGTTTAGCAAGTTACTGGGGTCGAGCGTGCCGGAGGGGGCGATTCATAGTTTTGTAGTTAGGAATCAATTGTATTTACCCATGTAACTCAATTTTGTAAACGGGTTTATTTTCTTTTTTGATTTGATTCGTGTAACTTGTAAATTCAAACCTTACAAATATCTGGATATCATTCAGGAAACTTTTCAAAGTTCGATAACTCTTCACACTTAATGCTCGAACTTTATTCATTCCAAACGGGATTTTTCTTAAAGGTTGTGTCGATCCATTATCATATTTGTAGGGTGTAATGTCTATAAATATTAGGATCTCTTCTCATTATTCACACGACATCTTGCTTATAGAGATCGGAGCTCTCCCCATATTTTTCGCATTCTTCGAATTCTTTAAAGAACAAGAATCCGAGCTATTGACCCCAAATCCGCTTATCATCGAAAATGTACTAGGCAAAGCTATCGACCCTAAATCACTGTTTGGGGGCTTGAAGAATAAGAATCCGAGCAAAGAGCAGAAAACTGCCAAGAAGGCCAAACCCTCCAAATCCTCTTCTAAAACCTCTATGTCTTCCCCGAAGGCTCCTAAAGGGGGAGAAAATAAGAAAGAGAAAAGTAATTCCTCAAAGCTAACCAAGGGCAATTCCAGCAAGTCCATTTTGGACGAAGAGCTCGAGGCTTCGCTCGGGGGCTCTTCTCCAAAAGTTGTCGATTCTTCGAGTGAAGGTCCTACCAGAGAAAAGACTTCTGTTCCTTCTTCGAACAAAAGGCCTTATTCCGATGGGGTTACTCCTATTGAGGCTTTGCAAAATCTTGCTATTGGTAGCAAGTCATCTTCCGATGCTTCAACCGTTCCTCCCGCAGGGAGTCCCAGCAAAAAACCCAAGTTAACGATTGGTGGGGGGGTTTCTGCTGAAGCCTTAGAAATTGATAATCCTCCCAAACCCCTTGTTGACTCCATTCCTCCAAAAGTTACCTCTTCCCTGTCTGAGGGGTCGAAAGATGGGTCTCCTCTTAAGGCTGATCCTATGGATAGTCTGTTGCAGGTTAACTTTACTTCTTCGGAAACTAACATGCCCAAGGAGAGAAACATGTCCAAGGAGAGAAATATAGAAGAGTTGTTCGAGTCTGGGCAGCACTTCTTGTTTCAGGTATATTATTTTTACTATTATTATTATTATTTTTTTTTTAATTTTTTTTTTTTTATTAACAGGCCGGACAAGATTTTATTGAGCTTAAAACGTTTGCTGAGCGGGAGACAAATCAGCGTGCTGCTATTTCCCTCGAGCTGGAGGAAAAGAAAGCCGAATTCGACCGTGTCTTTGCGGAGAAGCTTGCTCTAGAGAGGGAGAAGTCTGTTAAAGAGGATGGAGAGGAGATCCACAAGCAGTTGAATGAGGAGCTCGAAAAACTAAAAAGTCTTCATGAGCAGGATAGGTAAGACTTCACGCGTCGAGAGAAGGAGGCTTACGACCGTGGATACGAAGCTGGATATGAGGCTCGTAATGCCGAGCTTCGGAAGATTTTTTCCGACAATAAGCTTCTCTAGATGTTGTTTTTTATTCACCCTGATTTGCTGTATGACTATATTGTTTTTACTCTAGTGTGATCATGAACAATTTCAGACATTTTATCCCCTCTGGTTTGTAATAATCTATTTGCTTCTCGGATTGCATGTTTTTCCATAATTTGATGTATTCTTTTCTGTCCATGCTTTAGTTTGCTTTCTTCGTTTGGTCTTATGCTTGCGATCTTCAATCTTCGATCTTGGTACATTAATTCTGCTTAATTTCCAAAACTATATTACTTACTCTTCCCGCTGAAATTCTCGGGAAGCGCAACAGTCTGTCGATCTTGACCGTTCATTCTGCTTTCATCTAGCCATTGGATTTTGAGAATAGTACCTATAAATGGGGTCTTTCATCTTGTATCCTTATAAAATTGTTCGAAAGCAATGTCCTTCGATCATGCTATCTAAAAGATCTTGTTGCATGACCCAACTTTTTGATTTACGAGTAAGGTCCTATTTTGCATGTTGCAGGCTGGTTAGTACTTCTAATTCGACTAGGATACCTGCAGGCGAACATTATTTCGACCTTGAAGGTCGAACAGCCTTATTGCTGACCATCCACGACCCCGATAGCTCCCTCGACCTTCTACGGCCGAGCAGAGACTTGAGCATGAAAATCTTTGCGAGGATGTCCAACAGTTTATTCGGTTTTTCTGGAAGATGTGAGGAGGCGATGCTTCGAGGATCGAGGTTCTCAAAAAGTATCCACATTACACCTAGAAAAAGCTGCATCAACCCTCTTCTCTTCGAAAACCATAAAAAGGACATAGCGCTGTCGGCTTGATGGGCTCCCCTCTTTCGAGTAAGAAAATTATCGTCAGCCGAAAATTTCATAGGATTGCTTGCTCATGAAGGTCTCCTCATGTTCGGATATATTAGTCCTTTGTCAATAATCTCAGGATTGTGGAATGTACTGGCATCGAAAGATTAGCTCGATATGTAATAGGAATTAATATCTTTATAGCTTGTAATTCCTCAATGTATTGAACTTCGGAAATAATAATTCCTTGATTAAACCTTTTAGTTACTTTTATATGTTTAAATAGTGTACCTTGCCCACTTCGGTCAATCTTAGACGAGTTGATAGTGCCCTTTTTTTATTAGTTGAAATCTGAAATTCTTTTTGTGACTCTCTTTTACGACCTGAATCGAGGCTACAAGTACTTCGAGCGCTATTGAATTTGACTTTTTCTTCATTTACCCATAGTATTCCCGAACTTTTGGGAAGCGTAACGGTCGGCGCGTTTATTGCTCGCATCTTAGCCATTCAGCTTTGGAGATTGAGTTTTTATCGTTACGTCCCGTTTTCTTTTAACAAAACAATCCCTGATTCGTCGGGAATCTGAGCGGACAGGTCGCTTTTAATGTATGTTTGGCCACCGTTCATCTAAAGAGATCTACACCGTTGAAACGGAATTCTTCCCCCTATAAATACCTCTGAGTTTACCTTCGTATTTTTTACTTGTCTGTAAACATCTCGTTCGATCGACATGGTTGTATTTTTACTTCCCCCGACCGTCTTTATGTTCCATTTGATCTCAGCAATAAAAACGTTCGAGATTCGGACTAGGACTCTCTTTTTCGACTTCTTCGGCATCCCTGTATGGGGAATATCTTCAACTAGGATATCGATAGTCAAAAAGGATTGCGACTGGGGTACCGGCAGGCGACCAGCTCTCTCTGATTCCAACCATTTGAGACTGGTTCGAAATCCTGTATCCTGTCAATCCACCCAGTCGGATAGGGGGTCGACTGCTGGAGGAGTTTTCCTGCACTCGATCTCCACTTCTTCAAGATGTTCTTGAAGAATGTTGCCTCCGAGATTGCGTGGAATAATTTCTCTAGAAATTGCTTCCATGTTTCTCGACCTGGTCCGGCGTGGCACAATCATTGAAGAGGCGAAGGATGAAGGGTAGAAGTGTTATCCTAGCCCCGCCTTCCCCCTTTGATCACCATTGGCAGTTTATAAACTGGGGGTGACAATGAAGTTCGATGTATACACTCTTGTAGACAATTCTTGTACTAGGATTTAATTAAATGTAAAGTCTCAGCTTTGTTCAATTTCGTTTATCATTGTAATCAGGAATCCTCTTGTAACTGTTTGAAAGAACATGAATGAAATATTTATTTCCTTCATCAGTTCTATTAGCTAATCTGCAAAATTGCTTCTATATATTGCTACCGAGCATCAATTTCTTTGCCTTAAAGACATAAATAAACGCTATCTTCCAACGACTTCGATAAGTATCTGGATAATAAACGATAATTGACACTCTTCGACCATTGATATTCAGATAATTTATAATTGACGTCTTCGCTGATTTCATTTACCGGTAGAGTGATTCGAGAATTAATAATACTTGAATAATAATAGGCGATCTTAGCGGATCACGATTGCCGTAGTTCGAGATAGGATATGTATCGGAATCTTGTTTAGTTGATAATTTGTACTTAGGGTCGTAGCAACAGCTTTAACCTATTTAATAATTTCGATCTAAGGGGCATAGCAGAGGCTTTCACCCTTAGTCGTTTCAGAGCTTTTTTAGCCCGAGGGTCGTAGCAACGGCTTTCACCCATTTAATAATTTCGATCTAAGGGGCATAGCAGAGGCTTTCACCCTTAGTCGTTTCAGAGCATTTTTAGCCCGAGGGTCGTAGCAATGGCTTTCACCCATTTAATAATTTCGATCTAAGGGGCATAGCAGAGGCTTTCACCCTTAGTCGTTTCAGAGCATTTTTAGCCCGAGGGTCGTAGCAACAGCTTTCACCCATTTAATAATTTCGATTTAAGGGGCATAGCAGAGGCTTTCACCCTTAGTCGTTTCAGAGCATTTTTAGCCCGAGGGTCGTAGCAACGGCTTTAACCCATTTAATAATTTCGATCTAAGGGGCATAGCAGAGGCTTTCACCCTTAGTCGTTTCAGAGCATTTTTAGCCCGAGGGTCGTAGCAACAGCTTTCACCCATTTAATAATTTCGATCTAAGGGGCATAGCAGAGGCTTTCACCCTTAGTCGTTTCAGAGCATTTTTAGCCCGAGGGTCGTCACCCATTTTATTTTTCGATCCAAGGGGCGTAGCAACGGCTTTCACCCTTGGTTGATTTTCGAGGGTCATAGCAACAGCTTTCACCCTTCTTTAATAGTAGATGGAGACGAGAAGAGATTGAACAATAGATGAACCGAGATCGATAATATAAGAAAGAGATGAATGAATATGAATATTGACGAGATTAGTTTCCACTGAATATATAACTCTGATCGAAATAAATTTTGACGAGATAATAGTCTTCTGCAATCATGGGAAAAGATGAATCATAGAGAAACAGCCAATAGCAAATAACCTTAGGGCTTAATAAATAAATTTTATGCCTTGTCAAGAAAACTCTTTGTCTATAAGTTCCCAATCTTGTCATGTTTGATTTTTTCCAAATGGTTCCTCATTTATCGAGAGTTGCAAGGGTCGACAAAATCTCATCCATTCATTTCGCAAATTATCTGCCGCCGGATTCCTTCATCTTTTTACTTATAAAAAGGGGTGTCATACTATTGAGATTTTCTTATTCGCTATACCAGCATTTTATCTGTCCGACCATGCTGATCAAGATTGTTACTCCATCAATTCAACTATTTGAGCTCAGACTTCGAACAATTTTTAAGAGTGACAGTCTTCTAACCCGACCTCGCTTAGAATATCGTCAGGCAAATATAATTTCCATCTTGAAAGCCAATATGCCAGATTCACGAAATCCACATGCTGTCGCGCAGGTCTTCGATTAGGGACCTGTTGCTACAATTCATTTAGGAAGACACAGCGGGGAGCGAACTATCCAGAATATAGTCACTCGATAAACCATGTGTTCGCCCTTTTGTCTTCGGAAGATCGTAAATAAAGTTAAAAAACCTGCGGATCCAAAGGAGGTTCCCTGCTCGGAGCTAGGTTACTCTGACTAAACGATAGGAGAGGGAACCGAAAATTTAACAGGATTGTAGAGAGTAAAGGTGTTCTTATATAACATATCAGCTTGTACTATGTTCGAAATGTATTTTCCATATTTTCTTTCTGATCTCTTGTATCTTTTTAATAATGTCTATGAATAGAATTTTCACTTTTCCTTGTTGATAGAACAAAGGACAGCCAGACATTTTTATTTTTCCCATAACTTCGATCCCGAATATCTAAGATTAACGACGAAACACCCGAACAGTGGTCTCTAAGAATATTAATGTCTTGGTAGATTTGAGATTAATAAAGAACTTGTTGTGATCGATCCTTGCTAACGCCGAATTTCAAAAGCTAGAGGGTTGATCTTCCAGACAAGTGTCCCTGATCCTCGCACCATTTTGGAGTATAATAGTAAGTGAAACCATTGTTTGAACGAATGTTTCGAATAAGCCCTTCGTTGCATATAATTGGATTGTATAATCTGCTAACCAAACAGGACCCTATTTCTCGGGAAACGTATCGGTCAGTCCATTTAATGCGGACATCCTAGCCATTCGTAATCCGCTATCTAGGCCGTTGATTCAAAATCTTTTACTACTATAAATAGGTCCCTTTATGTTTACGACACTCCTTACTTTTTCTTTTATGCTTCCTGCGATCACTATGGGTCGAGATTTAGATTTGATTAATATTCTCTCCCAGATAAAGGAAATTGAGATAAGACTTCGAACGCTGTTTTTCGATCTTAGCTCTTTTGATACAATCCTTTTCGCTTAGAATATCGACAGGCAAAAGAAATTGTGCCTAGAATACAGACAGGCAACCTGTTTTCCCAGACATATCTTATCTGGTGCGGGTTAGAATTCCGGTCTTCTGGCGCAGTATCTGATCGGGCAGCTGGTTAATCTGAGAGGAGTTCTTTAAATCTGAGGCACCAGCTTCCTCGAGGGCTTTCTTGAAGTATAGTTCCTTCGAGCTTGCTTGGGGTGCCTCCACTGGGATAACCCTCTGCTGCACCGATTCGGATTAACCTGTAAATAATGATCGAGAATTTCCATCATTATTTACAGATGAAGACCTTGGGTTGGTCTGAAGCCCTGGGGAGGAGCTGCGATCCGGCTTTTATCCCCCACGAAGACGGATGTGCGACACGTGGCTAGTGATTGCCAAGAAGAATCACTGCTGAGTTCTGCATCTGGGGCGATCCTAGGGAAGGAAAACCAAGCATGTAACGAAGTAGAATAACTTGTAGAGTTTGTAATAGGGCAGGAGTGTTAGTGCTGTATCATTTGAGCTCGGATTCTAATATTATGTTCGAGGCTTCTCTTGTAACTTGATTCAAAGAATATCATCAATAAAACTTTGTTTTTAGGTCGAATTCCTTAATTTTATCCTTTTATGTCTCTTCAATTCCTTTGATCGACTTCGAGTTAGACTCATCGGAATTTGTAGTTATTCCCGAATTATCTCTACCCTTGAGATCATGAATCCCTATTTATCGATCGAGCTGCACTGCATCCTTAGTTGCGACTTCGAAAGCTCATATAACCTATTCCCATCGTTTTACTGGGCATTCAATGATATCTAATAGCAAGGTCCGCTTAGAACTTTTATCGAGCAAAGGAAACTAAACAAATCTATTCCCATTGATCGAGATTAATCATCAGATAGTCGATGAATACGGATTGAGAAATGACACATTCTGAAATTGTTAATTATGATGGTCGGAAAAATAAATTCCAAACATCAATAAATTGCAAATCCATAGATTCTCACAACTTTTTTGCCATAAATTGATGATCAAGCTAATTATATTTAGAATGATATCTTTGCAATATTTAACTCGGGTTAAGGACTGATCATTTGTGGAAAATAAATCCGAAGAAAGAAATAACGAACTAAACTATCACAGAATAGAATTAACAATCTAAAAGTTGGAAATTCAACCCAATTTATCTTCGACCTTTATCTGATGAGCGTCTTGCTGGTTGGAAAGCACCCTGGAAAACAGATTGCCAAGTTACTAATTAATGATTCGCATGCGACTAATTGTCGTGTTCATTGTTCACTGAATTTTGCACTCCCATTGCATGGGAAGATTTTCCTCTGATATACGTATTTCTCCTCATAGTAGGCATATTTCGATCTAAAACTCGAATAGAGCCCCACGGTGGGCGCCAATTGATCTTACGCGATTTCGTTTGTTCGATCAAAGGAGGATTGTAGTGCTATAATAACAATATTAAAAGGAAAGTAAAGATCAATAGTAATTGTATTCGAATTAACTGGGTACAAATACAAGTATTTAGGGTCCTACTCGAGCATTATTGGATGCCGTACAAGCTAGAGAGCGAAATACATATGACCAAAACTATATTATATTTCCCAAGTGAGTCCGAGCAGCAGTCTCGAAGCTAGAGCACCTGGGAAGTTGTGTGTGGTGTCATAAATGCATGGGGTATTTATAGCTGTGCTGATGGGCTTGGGCTTGGGCTCGGCCCAATAGTAGCCTTCGGCCTTGGATTCTCTTTATAGGCCCCGAACAGTTTATTCCAAGACCTTGGCTCTGCTCGGTGTCTTTGGGGACGGAAAATGGTGCTATTCGATCATTATCGAGCCAGTGAGAGTAGGGGATCCAAATTACCCATTATCAAAAGAGATCATTAGACTACATGGGTTACCATCTAGTATAACTTCAGACAGGGATCCTAAATTTACTTCGAGGCTATGGAAACAGTTACAGGAAAATCTTGGAACTAAGCTGAAATTCAGTACAGCCGCACATCCTGAAACAGATGGACAGTCAGAGCGAGTTATTGGCTTCTTAGAAGACATGTTGAGAGCATGCGTGTTGGACTTCAAAGGTAGTTGGGACCAGCATTTACCACTTATAGAATTTGCATACAATAATAGTTATCATGCTTCCATTCAAATGGCACCATACGAAGCTTTATATGGCAGAAAATGTCGCTCCCCACTCCATTGGGATTTGGACGAGTGGAGAACAACTTCAGACGGCTCACGTAGAGCGATAAGACCAGAGATTATTCAAGAAGCCATTGATAAGGTACAAATAATCAAACAAAGAATAAAAGCTGCACAAGACCGACAAAAAAGTTATGCCGATCGCCGTAGAAGGGATCTGGAATTTGATATAGGGGACAAAGTATTTCTTAAGGTATCACCAAGGAAGGGATTCAAAAGAATAGGGAAAGGTGGAAAGTTAAATCCACGTTATGTAGGACCTTTTGAAATCATTGAGCGAATAGGTAAATTGGCCTACAAATTAGATTTACCCACAAATCTTACGGGAATTCATAATGTGTTCCACGTATCACAACTGAGAAAATACCAGCCAGACGAATCCCACATTTTAGAACCCGATTGTTTACAAATAGAAAGTGACCTATCATACCAAGAAATACCAGTTCAAATCCTTGATAAAAAAATTCCAGGAGCTTCGCAACCGCAAGATACCTTTGGTAAAAGTATTATGGAGAAATCAAAATGTAGAAGAAGCAACATGGGAACGAGAAGAAGAAATGAGGAAGCATCATCCTGAACTTTTCACTTCAGGTTAGAATCTGGAGACCAGATTTCTTTAAGAGGGGGAGATTGTAACATACCTACTAAAGCAATTAATTGAAGTGGTAGAAATAAAGATTTATTATAGCTTAAACAATTTTCATAAGTAAATAGGTGAAACAAAGTTTCCCCAAACAAGACTTAAGGTAAGAAAAATCTAGACAATAAAACTTTTACCCCAACCTCTTAACATTATTACAATAAAGACATTCTTCCTTCCTATTTAAGATAAGTATAGAGTCATTAAACAGACCACACTTCCTCCAAATAAACATAGAAAAACGTCCATAAGAGCTTAAGAACACTAGGAAGAAATAGAAGCAAGTCAAGGTAAGAATTCTTCTCCTAACTTATATACCTGAACTTCTTCTCTTTAATACCTAATATCAAATGAAAAACTTTTGATTCCAGTTAATATTTGAATCAATTTAAAGTTGGAAAGAAGTAGGTTCAAGTCTTGTATCAATCCATCACTTTCAAAGGAAGTTATTAAGGTAAACTTACAATCTACACAATTCTGCGCAGTGTTATTGTTTGGCCTATAAGTTGAGTTCGGTTTGGAATTTTTAGAATCTGTTTGTTGGGTTGGAAAGAAGACAAAATTTTGTGTGTTCAAGTAGTATTTTAGTCTGCCATGTCCGGTTCATATGCCAGTGGTGGCTCTATTTCAGAACAGCTCAAACAGGGGAATTAGAATCACTAGGACTGTTTTGGGGTTTTGAATGTTTATGTTTATTTTTGACTCATCTTATGACATAATTTTACTTTTCATAACCTTATAATATCTTATGTTAATTTATGGCTTTTATGTTATGAAAAAGGACTAACCTTTGTATTTACCTTCTATTAACTAGTTGAAAAGAGAAAGTGTTAATCAACCTACCATGAATTCCTTTAGAACTTCTGCTG
Organism: Penstemon eatonii; assembly: GCA_038501285.1. Classification (NCBI taxonomy): domain Eukaryota; kingdom Viridiplantae; phylum Streptophyta; class Magnoliopsida; order Lamiales; family Plantaginaceae; genus Penstemon; species Penstemon eatonii. The sequence continues at coordinate 54,915 of JBCEGF010000583.1, forward strand.
GAATTTCTAACTTTTATATATTATTGATTCTGATCAATTAAAATTATGTCCTTTAATCTAATGAAACTATTTTGAGTTAGGAAACCCTAGGATTTTGTTTCAGGTCATTCCATTATATATATAAAAAGTTATTCAAACAATAGGCTTTGCTGCCAGCACTAAAAGTAAAATCCGACTAAATGAGATGGTTTGTTTGTTTATTTACACTATCTGAAACTCGTAGGCTTATAGTTCCATTCTTCTTAGTTACTTCAAGTTTAGTGATGATTATCATATACTACATATTTTAATAAGTGCTTACTTAAATTAGGTCGGGAGAATACGATCGAACCAAGTTAAGAAGATAGAATTGAACTTCGGGTGAGGCTTCTCGTTCTTTCTTCAGCCCTCTTGGCACAACGCCCTGAGAACAAGAACAAATTTGATATTCTAAATTTCATATTATTCCAAAGCACAAACTCATTCTATTATATATATGTTCTACTTTCTGACTTGATTGAGCCCGTTCTTGATATAACATGTTCTTGTTGATTCTGATTGTGCTTCACACCGATTTTGACATTTCAATGACATCCCTCATTTCTTTCATTCGATCTAGTAGGTAATATTATCCCGAGTTATGGATTATGTCTATCTTTTGATATGTTACTATCACCCTTGGGGATGCCCTTGGGAAGTTGGGCCCTGGGACTAACAAAGTTGACGGCTGGGCGACATCGGGACGTCGGTTTATGATCTCTTTGATTAGTACCCCTCTGTGGTTTAGTTACGGGTAAGTGATCCGAACTGAACTGACATGCACCCGGGCATGTCCACTGTTTTGTTTGGCGAGGTCGCTCCTCGTAGGGAGGTATAAGGTGGACAAGAATTGTACTTGATTATTTTTTATTTACCGAGTAAGAACATGAAATTCTGAATTTCGTTCTCCTTACTTCTTGATCTTATAAATATTGCTTCATATACTGCTATTCCTTTCTAGTTCACTATCAATATTCTTGTTAATACGTATATAATTTTTTTTTGGCATCACAATTCCTCACTAAGTCGAACAAGACTTACACCTCTTTCTATTGTTGTTCTTTTCTCAGATTGACTTTGGAAACTAAGAATCAAGAGATGAAGAATGCGAGATAACTGTTGAGTTTCATAAGTCATATATGTAAACGCTTTATTATCATATGTTAGTTTTCAACATATTAAGTGCTAGGTTTGGATTCTCTTTTGGATTGTAATACGTAAAGTAGGAGGAAATGACTAATATGCGTCACTCTTTGTTTTGAAACTTTGTAAATCTAGAACTTCCGCTGTATAGATTATAATTATAGTACTTATCTTATACCATGGAATGTTCTGTTAGAGTTGACACACGACCAATTCAATTAAATCGACATTTACAAGTATTAAGTCAATTGAGTTAGTCGGGCGTCACATAAATGCTAGTGATATTTATACTTGAGGCGGTGTCCTAGGTGAACCATCCACAGGGGTACACTTCTCGGCCCAAGGGCCTGGGCCTGGGGTCGGCCCAACAGTAAATTCGACCCTGAGCCTCTTTGCTGGAGATCAGACTGGGCTAATTGAAACTCGGGATCGGAATTTTGTCTTTGAGGTCGGATTTCATGGTTTTCGACCAAACATGACTTCCCAAAATAGAGAATCCAAACTACCCCCCATCAGTCTCAAATTTCAGTGCACCTAGAAACTCGGATGTACTATCACCCTTACATTTTACTTTCCGCTCGGAATTCTCAAAAATATAATATTGCAATAAAAAATAAATGTTTTGACTTTTGTAAGGCAAGAATTTTCGGTTATTTTTGGAAACGTATGTTTATAGAACTAAAAAAAACTCCTAGCTAGTTATTTTATAAAGGAAAAACAAAAGCTTCTTTCCAATTTTTTGATAGAATAGAAAATGGTTGAGACAAAAGGTAAAATGATTTTGTGCTCAGTATACAGCAGTATGGTGGGATCCCGAGGCTTGATGGAGGCACATCCTGATTTACATCCTTCAGGGTTCTAGGGCAAGGATTTTGAGGGTCCAGGATTAGTCTAGTGTAAGCTTGGACACTTTAGTTATCAAAAAATAAAAATAAAAAAGTAAAGTGGAAATCAAAAGTGTTTTAATATCCCACAAAGTTTGAACGAAGCATTTAGAGAATTTAAAAGCTGTGTAATTACAAGTAGACTACGTAATCAATTGCCCCAAAGAATCTCAAAGTTGGTTGTGCAAGCTAGATATAAGGGATATGGCGTAATTCAAACAAATCAACCACCATTAAAGGAACCTGGAAAAGAGAGAACATGGCAAATAACTGCCAAAGTAGTGGAAGACAGGCTGATCATGGGAAAGATGGAAACACGTTAGGAAATCAGTTTGTGAAATAATGCTATAAATACAAAGGGACAGTCATATGCGCGCACACACTCAATCAATCAAAATATCTTCAGTCTTCACTGAATTCAGCATCATGTCCACTGGAAGTCCAGCCACGCTGCTTCTATAAAAGTCGGCAAAGCCAACTCCTCAAAATCAGTCGTTCATTTTCAGCTAGCCGCAAGACTTGACCGTCTGAAGTTCAGCACGCCGCCTCTTGAAGAAAGCAGCACCACTGCTTCTGCCGCCGGCAAAGCCGCTCTTCAAAACCAGCAACTCGTTTCAGCAAGTAGCAAGCTGCAAATCATCATGCGAGTGCCCACATACTGACATGATTTATTCATCAAGTAGCCACTTTCTTGATGGATTTGTTGTCATGTAGCTATCTGCCTGATAGCTATATGTCGAGTGGCCTCCTGCTCGACAGATGCCCTTTCAAGTGGCCACCCACTGGCTAGAAGCCCGATTGGTAGCCAACTGTCAAGGTTGGGCAATTCATCGATGGTAGCCACCTGCCAACAATGTTACTTTCTGTCAATAGGTGCATATTAAAAATCAGTTCATATGGCAGTTTTTCCTGCCAACCTAGGTCAAGAGCTAAAGGATGCATTAATTTGTTTGGCAACCAGATGCCAACTTAGGAGTTTTTATCACAGTTTCACATACTCTTCCATGTTTGTAAATCAGGGAAACATTTTAGGCTAGATTTCATGTATTTCATCTATCAACTCTATGTTTATTCAATATATTGAAGTATTTTGGCCTTCATCTCCTGATTTCATTTACGAGTATGTTTTCATCAAGTGATTTTAATATGTCTTTGTTGTTGTATTGATAATCTGTTAACTCAGGTTTAATATTAAGTTGACATATTTTAGATCACTTAATAAATAACTCGATAACTTACATTTCTGCAAATCCCTTAATTTATCGAGCGAGCCACTGATTGGCTACAAAGTTTTGGCATTTCGAGAAAAATTATCATAAATTGTTAAGTCCTGCGGCCAGGCAGGCATGAAAATGAATCAGGGGTAGAGTTTGCCTACACCGCCGCAATCAATTGATTAGAAGCCAGCCTTGTCATGACATTGATTTATTTTAATATTCATCATATTATGTCCATTTTAAACCGTTATGTTTGCACGCACAGACATTGGCACGCCCGCACTTACTTTATTATATAGAGCCAATTGCACATCGAGGCAAGCCAGACAAAATTTACAGCAGTCAGTCTCACAATTACAACCAATGGTTAATTGGTGAATCAAGCAACTAGCACAATTTCAACCTAGCAGCTGAAATTAATTGATCTCAATCCAAGCAGCAGCACGAAATAATTCTTACAAATGAACCAAAGAAAATAAATGAAGAATCAAGCAACCAGCATAATCAATTGATAAATGTAGCTCGCAACCTCTACGATCATTTAATTAATCTCAACTGCAAATAGATATGAACGAAATAGGGTTTTTGAAATTTGCTCCCCCAAACATGGGAAATGATGAGTGTATTTTTAGTAAGTTAATATTCCTTAGGTCAATGTCTTTAGGTATAGGTCAAACACGACTCGCCAATATGAGGATTAGTAGATCAGTCAAACTTCACCTCAAACTTGTAATATGGATCCTAACCTGAAATCAAAGATAGCTACGTCAGGTTAAATGCCTGTAGTGACCCCGCGATAACCCTCCGATGCTTAAGTAAGTATCGAGATTAGAAGAGAGATCGGACAGTATTTATTGCTTAGGTTATGCGTACCTTTTCTCTCATTTATGAGGGCTAATTAGAGTTTTCCTAATGGATCACCAGGTCGAACCATGATTAGACATCTTGGTTCGGATATGGATCCCGAAACCAAACGGGTCATAATTGACGAACGGGTATCGATAACAAACGATGAGTGACTATTGATATAAACGAATCGACTATCGATATCCGAGATGTGTGCAGGTTTGGTTCGATTTCGAGAGCTTAATGCTCTCGAAGCATGATTGCAGTTAGTGTTATATAGTCGATATTGCTAATTCATGGTCAACGATTGTAGTGACGAAGACTTGGTACATCAAGAGTCCCCCAAGTTCTAGAGTTCGAGGGTAGGTCGAAGTCTTGAAATTTAATGTATATATTCGAGATGTAAGTTTTTTCGATTTATGTATATATAGTGGTAGTCCCCCAGGTTCTAGAGTTCGAGTGTAGGTCGAAGTCTTGAAGTTCATCAAATATTAAAATTTGGCGCGGCGATGCTTTTAGTTTTCACGCCCTTTATCAGGTTTCGCGCCTCTTTCTTTAAATCATGGCGGGGTAGATTTGAAACTTAGGGGACAGAGTATGAAAAGTCGCGTATGTTCGGGGGATAGCAGCGTAATTTGAAATAAGCGGTAGTTTATTCTTCTATATATAGGTTGTTTTCACCGCCTTACTTTTCACACTACTGTTAAAATTGTTTCTATCGGAGCGCTCAGTCAATTTTTCAGACAATACTCTCGATTCTATAATTGTGAATAGTCAAGATATCGCAACAGGCCTCTCAAAGTCCCGAAAATATTCTAGTTAATGAAGAGCACGTCGAGGATGTCGTGAGATCACTCGAGGGGGATGGAGAAAATGGAAGTGGAGAGGAGGAAGATGCTCGGAACTATCAGACCGATATGGCTTATTATGAATTTCAAGCCGGTAGTTATAAAAAACCCCTGTCGTCCTGGCTTTCTGCGTTTTCGGTCTTTGGTGGTTGGTCCGTGAGGTCCCCAGGGGAAGATGGTGGGATGCATAATCCTCCGGCGGGAGCGCTGGCTATTCACGAAGCCTCGATGGAGTGTGGGTTCCGAGTACCTATAGCGCCTGAACTGGCTTCTATTCTGAATAATTTGGGAGTACGACCTGCCCAAATAGTTCCAAATGGCATGTCGATGATTATTGCATTTATCGTCGTTATGAAGGCTTTGAAACAATCAGCTACTTTTGGAAATTTCTGGCATTTATTCAAGGTAACTGAGTCCCCGAAGTCGGGTAAGGGCTTCTACCAAGTTAAGTCCCGAGGGAACAAGAAAAGTTTTTTGACAAACACCAAGAGCTCTCATGGCAAAGGGTGGAAGTCTCGATTCGTGTTTATTCGGCCGCCCAAGGGTCAGTCGTTGAATGTTACATCTCCGTGGCATGTCGGGCCGATCAATGTTAAGAACCCTCCAAAACCAAGCCTGTAGGATGCTTTCATCGAGAATTTGCGTAGGTATAGTCTTGATGTTACTAAACTTGTCGATGAAACACATCTACGAGTTTGTGGTCTATCGCCATCGAAGAAGAAACCGAGCGACCCTAGTCTTGATGAAGTACTCCGAGGGGCTTTGGTTTCTTCACATATAAGCACACGAGTAACACAATCTCCTGCATCAAAGGTGCATTCGACTAGCGAAGGAGGAGAAAAAAACGCAGAAGATCGTCAAGAACAGATTCGTTTAGGAAAGAGAATTCGTGTTGAGGATCCTATAGAAGGAGAGAAAGGGAGTGAGCAGGTCGATATACCGACCGACGAGACGGATGATAGTTCCGATGTTGACACTTTGGATCTCAATTGGACATTAACAGGCTGGCTCAACTCTAATCTCTTCCACCCTGGGGCTTTGGGCCCAGAAGACTCTGTTCTTCAGAGGGTTTCGCGAGATACCAGTTTTACCGCTTTTATTAACAGTGTTTTCAAGCGCGATCAGAAGTGGTTAGCTAGGAAACCGCTACAACAGAATCTTCATAGCAGGGGTCGAACTATTATGGGGGTAAGATATCATTTTGATCCTTATTATCAGTCTTACTTTTGTCGATTAAATAGCAATATGTGATGAACTGTGATTACTGTGGGTCATGTGCAGGCGTTGCAATATATGTTCCAGGGATATTACGAGGCTGAACTTGCTCAGGTAGAGTTGGTGAGATGCAAGGCCGAGCACGAGGCCACTATAAAAGATAAGGATAAGCAACTCGAGGATAAAGATAAACAACTCGAGGATGCTATCAGGGAGTTGAGTCTTGCGACCAAAGAGATCGATCGTATTCATCTGGGTTATCCTCCAGAAGCTAGGGTAATCTCTCCTTCACAACGCCTGTCAGTAGTTAAGGTGTTTCTGGAGTTGCCTGTTTTTGAATATCTCGCCGATGCTAGGATGGGCACCGAGCTGATCGAGGTGCACGAGAAGACTATAAAACAGTGTCGATACAAAGGCTTTTTAACATCCGATTTTGATCCCTCGGTCATAGGTCCAACTCTTGATGAGTATTGTCAGCCAATAGAAACCTCTCTCATCGAGGAAGAGGATGAAGAGAAAGTCGCTCGAGGGCACGAGCTTGGTTGTTTAATTCCTCCTCGTCATGTCGATCAATCGTAGTCTGAACTTCTATGTAGATATATAGGGTCGATATGTATTTAGATATAATATACCCCGATGTAACTATTTAATTTTGGATAAAATGAATGTTTGTTTTGATTTCATCTGAAGTTGTTATTAATCATCTCATACACGGGCTAAGACTTTGGGCTATCCGTTCCTTTCGAGGGGCGCTTAATGGGCCGGAATCATATTTCATTATTTTGAAATTTAATCGCCGCGCCCTTTCAAACTTATTCTAATAGGCGCGCTTTTGAGATTTAGGGTTTTATAAATAGGACCTCCGCCTTCTAACTGGTTATATTTACAAAGAACGTTTTATTGCGGAGCTTGTCGTCGGAGCAACAATCGAGCCTCTTGTGCAGTCAGTCGCGTAGTCGAAGTCTTTCATTCCTGTTTAGGTATTTCTTTAACTCGTCTTTTATCTATGTCGAATGAGTCTAAGTCGATCGGGGACGAGTCTGTCGGGGAAAAGGATGGCATGTCGGTAGAGTCCATAATGTCACATTTCGATGTTCCCTTTGAGGGTCGACATCATAGCCCTTTATCGGCCCAGTTGTTAAGCGTTGTCCATCCTAAGAAAGATGTCACCGCTCCAACTAAATCGATGTCTCTATGACATCGAACTAAGGAACGGTATAGCGATATATCGGCATCTCGTTTACGTATATCTCTTGAGTCTTTATCATCCAAATACCAAATCCCCAGTGGTTGGTCATTACGCACGCCTTCCTCGGATGAAAGAATGAATGATCCTCCAAGTGGGTTTAGAACTTTTCACCTCGATAGTTTGGAAAATGGTCTACGTTTTCCTTTAGCTGATGAATTCATCGACATTGTAAATGGTCTTGGATTGTGCCCCACCCAGTTGGTCCCGAATGCCGTAGGGTACATTATAGGTTTTTGTATAGTTATGAAGTCGATAGGTCAGCCCGCGTCCTTTGCTAATTTTTGTGGGCTTTTCGATGTTCGTCCGTCTCCTCAGTCGAACGAGGGTTTTTACTTCGTACGATCCGAACCAAATGTTAGGTTCCTTAGTGATTTAAAGTCGTCACATAGGAAGGGTTGGAAGAGTAGGTTTATTTTTCTTCATGTTCCCAAGAACTATGTATGGAGGACGACACGCGAGTGGAGGTCGGGTGGTATTCTTGTGAAGAATATTCCCGCGCCTTCATGGGGGCCCGACTTTCCATCGCAATTGTCGGAATCGACATACGACACAAATTCATTGTTGCGGGAGCACATATTGAGTCTAGGAGGGATGTCGATGGCCCATCTTCCAATTGATTGTCCTTCCTTAGGTAGTTTACTGTGATATCCCCTTTTTCTTTTATTTATATATCGATGGCGCACTTTAATTTGTTCTCAATTTGCAGCTTTCTGTGTTATTCCAATGACGAGTCGAGCGCTAAGGGCAATAATGAAGGCTCGCTCTATAGGAAAACCGCCGAACCCTTCATCGACGACTTCTGGTAATAATCCTACCGTAAATCCGCAGGCCCATTCCTCCACCGTTCCGCCTCCAGAGCCATCTCATCAAGTCGAGAAAACTCCCAGCTCGAGTTACGAAAAGAGGCCCGTTTCAACCGAAGTCGAGCAGGGAGGAACGCCGGATCCAAAGAGGGCCAAGTCAGATACTCCAGCCGCACCATCTAGTGGTGGTACGACGGCTCTGGCTTTGGGAAATCTCGAGGCCATCCTTGCGAGTCATAAGCAAAAGCAAGGGAACCGAGTGGTCGAGACGTCGATGATGAATCAAGCTTTCCTGGATTCATCGATTAGTCATGAATCATGGGAGAAATTTTTAGTCGACTGTCTCTTATGAAGATCACGAGGCTCTCTTGAAGAAAGATTCTGCCGACGTGCTGCGTTTACAGGCTTCTCTCTCGCTCGCGGTAATTATTGAGCATGATTTCTTTATGTAAACTAGTTTCCCTTCCAACTAATTCCTTTTCTGTGGTTCTTACAGTTGAGCCAGACAATGTACTCTTCTGCTGCTCGGATGGATGGTGTTCGAAAGTGCCTTGATAAGTATATGGCCGCCTATAGTACCATGAAGAAAAAACTCGCCCAAACCGAATGATCAGTGACCGAGCTGCAGGAGAAGGTGACAGAGTTGGAGAGCGATGTATCTGACAGGGATACTCGAATTGCTGAGTTGGAGGCGGAGCTTGCGTGGGAAAAAGCTGATTTCACTGTGATGTTAGAGAAGAAAACTACTGAGAGTTTCGAGATGGGCCAGCAAGCAGCCCTCGAACGTCGTCGTGAGTTGCTGGCTGAAGAGAGGAAAGCTGTTGTTTTAGAATTTTTCAATAGCGTTGTCTATGAGATCTGGTTGAACGCCAATCGGGAACTGATCTTTCAAAGATGTTCGACAAGGGCTGGAAACAGTGTCAGGCTCTGGGTTTCCTGAATGACCGATTTGAGGCAGGGAAGCTAGATCCTTCTTTCGACGAGAATGGCTCCCCTGTTAACTTTGATCCTTTGGCTGATGAAGGTTCTAGGGAGGATTCGGAGAAGCATGAGTTTAGTTTTCTTCTGGGGCTGCAAGCTTCCCGGCTTGCTGCAGAGGTTGAAGCCGAGACAGCTAATGAAGAACGGGAGATCCCTAAGGGTCCTGAGACATCGAGGACATCCTCCCATATTGATAGGCTAGATTATGAAATTCATCATGAGCGTTGAAAATATTTATTTCGTTTGATCTTGTGTATTTGAATATCTCGATTTGTTCATCGAATCATGCGTTGGCTGTGCGTTTTTTATTGTAGCCACTTAAGGAATGATGTATGTGTTTTCCTATTCGTTAGTACCTCTTTTGCTGCTGTTTGGTTATTCTTTTGCTTAATCTCTTACCTATGTCGATCACTATCTTCTTCCCTTTGTCAGCTTTGTTGGCTAGATTACGGTATGGTAGGAATTGGAAAGTGTATTAGCTCCGAGGCTTTTATGGTTGTGAGAAACATTCTCTGCGCCGATCAAGAAATCTTTTTGACAATCGAGACGTACTAATCTAGGCTTATCATGTCTTATCCGACAAAAGGTGTTAGTTGATCTATATATTCGTCCTAATGATTCATCGTTGATCGATTTTACCCGAGAGTACAGTTGGGGTGGTTGGCGGTATTTATGAGGGTTGATCTTTAGCCGTTAATTTGCAAAACCTTCTGTAACCGTTGGATGCAATCCACGTAAGCTACCTCGTTCAGCGCAAGAGCCGGCCTGAATTAATGTGGAACATCTTGGCCGTTGATTGAGATAAATTTGGACCGTTAGATCAAGTGGTCCTGTCCTATAAATAGGTGGGGGGTGCCCACCTTCATTTTTTACCAAAATAAGCCATGTCCTTTTCATTACATCACCCGACAAAATTTTTCCTAAAAAGTCCTTCCACCAATAAATTGATGAGGGGTGTAGTACTTCTCACTTTTATACCACCTCATTCGACCCGACCTCCTGATTGAGGAAGGGATCGAGTGCTTATTCGATTGGGTGGTATTGGTAAAGGGGTTACCCCAATGGGTCGGCCTCGTCGTTCAAATGGGTGGCATCGGTAAGAACGGCGAGGTCGGTATCGTCGATGCCTCGGTATGTCGGGCTCAGTTACTCTTCGTCTTGTATCTGAGTAGCGATGTTTCGGGCTGTCGATGTACCCGAAGTGCCAGGGGTGAAGTAGGAGGTAGGGCCACCGATCAGACGGTGGAGGACTTAAAGATCAAAAATAACCATAAGCGTTTTTTTCCTCTCCAGTCTATCGGTCAATGCAGAGAGACCCATCACCCATGGTCATTCTATTGACTGAGATGGTGTGTCTCTCGAGCTGGCTGCTACTTAAAGAGGAAAGAGATTCCCCTGGCCTTCACTAACACCATCGAGGACTTCCACGAGTCATCTCCTCGATTCGTCGGTTAGCGGGAGAAAGCTTATTACGTCTTTCTCTCATTTTATTGGTGCATCGAGGAAGACGTGCTCTGGTGTCAATCGATGTCTCGGAGGAGCTTGGTTGCCGAATTAGTAGGAATCTAGCATGCAGCTCATCCGAGATCTACAACCGATGAGGAAGATTACTTTAGCTAGCAACTGTAAATAGAATGTAGTAGGTGTTAAAATTCTATGTAATTATTCTGATTGTAACATAGTTGCTTTTGTAATCGTATTAGCTGCCGATATCGAATAAAATTTATTTATTTTATCCATTTTCTTTGCTTTGATTTCTTTCTTTAGATTTCATCGATGTTAATTTCACTTTCGATCACTCCATACTTTTGACTTCGAATTTTGTTAATAAATTTAATCATCAAATATTATTTTCTTCTTGATGGCCGAGGGTATTGAGAATAACGATCGAGTGAACTCATATTCTCATTTACTGAGTGTCGATAATAAGTTTAATCATGAAACATGATTTTCTTCTCGATGGCCGAGGGCATTGAGAATAACGATCTAGTGAACTCATATTCTCATTTACTGAAGTGAAGCGCAAAGTAATCTTGTGTTTTGAACACCATTCTATTACTCTTTTTCCGACAAATTGAGGTCCATTATCTGAGATGATTACTCTCGGTAGACCAAACCTGCATATAATCGACAAGTAAAAGTTGATTATTTGAGTTTGAGAGATTTGTTTTAGTGGTACCACCTCAACCCATTTGCTGAAGTATTCTACTCCCACTAGTAGATAACGTTTTTGTTCCCTCGCCATTGGTAGTGGTCCTACTAAATCAACTCCCCATTGATCGAATGGCCATGCAATAGATCTTGATTCCATCTTTTGAGCCGGTTGGTTTGGCATAACAGCATGATATTGACATTTGGCACATCTTCTAGCACAGTTGTTGGCGTCCTTTACCAAAGAGGGCCAATAATATCCTAAGCGCGACACCCGGACTGCCAGTGCTCTACCTCCTGAATGGCTTCCACAAGATCCCTCGTGAACTTCCTTAATATTTAGTCTATCTGGGGAGATGCTACGCACTTATGCAGTACTCCGGTAACGGAACGTCAGTACAACTCACCATTAATAATAGCGTAACGAGGTGCCTGGTATTTGAGTCTTCTGGCCTCAGTGTTATTGGGTGGCAGGTTTCCACTGATGAGATAATCTAAAATTGGCGTTTTCCAACTAGCTTGCTCATTATCAAGATATAGTATGTCTGCTCTTGAGATATCTCTCTTGGTGTCGATGGCTGGCTTTCCTGATACCATCAGAGTTACTTATCGTGTCTTGATCCCTTCTATTAGATTTCCAAACTTCGAGAGAGCGTCGGCCCTGGTATTTTCTGTCCTCCTTATATATTCGAGTTGGAAAGTATCAAATCGTGATACTTGTGCTTTGACCAAGGCTAGGTATCTGATCATCGAATCTTCTTTAGCCTTGAACAGACCTTTAAATTGCTTCTCGACTAGTTGGGAATCAGTGTAAGCGATCAAGTTTTTTACTCCCGTTTCGGCTTCCATTTTTAATCAGGCTAACAAGGCCTCATACTCTGCTTCGTTATTTGATACCATGAAGTCTAACTTTAGAGCAAATTCAAGCTCTTCTTCATCTGGGCCTCGAAAGTAGATTCCCGCACCTCCTCCTATCGATGTTGAGGAGCCATCGACATGAAGCATCCATTGCTCCTTCCTTTCCTCACTAACTTCTGTGCTTTCCAGCACAAAATCAGCTAAAATTTGCCCTTTGATAGAGGTTCTGGGTAGGTAATCAATATCATACTCTCCTAACTCGACTGCCCATTTGATTAGCCTTCCCGACGCGTTTGGTTTTGAAAGCGTCTGCCTCAATGGTTGGTTGGTCAGGACGATGACCTTGTGCGACTGGAAATAGGGCCTCAATTTTCGCGCAGTAGTTACTAGAGAGAGAGCAAACTTTTCGATTTCAGAATAGTTTTTCTCAGGACCTTGCAGAACACGACTAACATAATAAATTGGGTTGCTCTCTTTTATCTCCATCCTCACTAAAGCTGAACTGATCGCCTGTTTCGAGATGGCTACATAAAGGTACAATTTCTCATTATCTTTTGGTTTGGCTAAAAGAGGAGGCGATACAAGGTAGGCCTTCAGTTCCTCGAAGGCTTGATCACAATCTTTCGACCATTCGAACTTCTTTGCATTTCTCATTATTTTGAAGAAAGGGAGGCTTTTATCGTTCGAACGAGATATGAATCGATTAAGAGCCGTGATTTTTCCAACCAGCTTTTGCACTTCATTGAGATTTCGAGGAGCCTTTAAATCTATTATTGCTTGTATTTTTTCAGGGTTTGCCTCGATGCCTTTACCAAATATCCGAGGAACTTTCCAGATCTGACTCCAAATGTGCACTTGGCGGGGTTGAGTTTCATTCCATATTTCCTCATTATGTCGAATGCCTGTTTGATGTGCACTAAATGATCTCTTTCATTTATGCTTTTGACTAGCATGTCATCTACATAGACCTCCATTGATTTGCCCAACAAGGTCTCGAACATTTTATTCACCAATCGCTGGTATGTCGCCCCGGCATTTCGTAGTCCAAATGGCATCACTTTGAAGAAATACATGTCCATTTCTGTGATAAACGCTGTCTTTTCCTGATCCTCCAGAGCCATAAAGATTTGGTAAAAACCCTGAAAAGCGTCCATCATGCTCAGAATTGCACATCCGGCAGTAGAGTCGACTAAAGAATCGATTCTAGGCAGAGGATATGGATCTCTTGGGCACAGTTTGTTAAGATCCGTGAAGTCATTGCACATTCTCCACTTCCCTCCTCCTTTTGACACTAGGACTACATTGCATAGCCACTCCGTAAATTGTATCTCGGCAATATAGTCGGCGTCCAAAAGTTTCTTCATCTCTTCTTTTATAATCCTATTCCTTTCTGGACCGAAGTTCCTTTTCTTTTATCTCGCTGGTCGGGATGATGGATCAATATTGAGTCTATGAACTATGATCTTCGGGTCTATTCCTTGAAGGTCCGTGGTAGACCAAGCGAAGACGTCCACATTTTCCCTCAAAAATTTGATCAGTTGAGTTTCCAGTCCCTCTGAGAGTTGAGTCCCTATTCTCGTCATCTTAGAGGATTCTCCGGGTACCAACTCAATTGATTTGTGCCCCTCGGAAGGTTCAATTCTCTCGAATTTTCTCTTCCTGGAATTCGCCTCTTCTTGCTTCTTATTATCTTCGATTGAGTTCGACTTCTTTATCTCATCCACATTGACCGGTGCCGATGGATTGGTCTGCTCCTCCAAAGTTGGTTTTCGATCCTTGAACTGGAAATCCTCTTTATTAGTTTGTTTATCGATGACACCGTATAGCAATCCCAACCTTCCCGCAGATTTCCATGAACCTCTCCTACCCCGTTGGTTGTCGGAAACTTCATTTTCTGATGGTAAGTGGAGATTACGGCTTGAAAGCTATTCAAAGCTGGTCTTCCTAATATGACATTGTAGGCACATGGCGCGTCAACAACCAGAAACTTAATCATTCTAATTTTCGAGTTCCCGGTATCTCCCAAGGAAAGGGACAGAGTGAGTGTACCCTTTGGAGTAACGTGAGCTCCTCCAAAACCTACGAGTGGGGTAGCCACCACTTCCAGGGGAGTTGGACCGAGGTCCATCCTTTCTAAAGCATCTTGGAATAGGATATTTGCTGAGCTGCCTGAATCGATTAAGATTCTCTTGACGGTAGCTCCTGCAACTTGTGCTGTTATTACCATAGGGCAGTCAGGTACATCCTGATTATTGAACGATACGAATTCTGGTTGGAGGTCAGATTTATCAAAGCCAATCATCTTATTCTACCAGGTTGGTCGTATTGAGAACACTTCCTTTCTTTCATTTTGATTTCTATCCCTGATAATTCGAGACACGACCCTCCTAGAATTTTTGCTATCTCCGCCAGCTGGCCCCCCAGAAATCATATTGACAGTCGTTCCCGGCTGAGCTCTTCTTGGCTGCTCTTCTCTGTCTTTCAGGCTCTGGTCTCTCTTGGTGGGAGATCTTGATCGTGAGCGATTATCGTTCTGTCGATTCCTAGGCTGCTCATGTCTTGGTACTTTCGCATACCCAGTTAAGTGACCTTCTGAGATTAATCTTTCGATTTCATCTCTAAGCTGATAGCAGTCGTCAGTATCGTGTCCTCTCTGCCGATGAAATCGGCAGTACTTTTTTGAGGTCAGGTTATCTTTGAGATGGACCGGTTTTTTGAGCAGGTTCTGGTCTTGTATGGCGAATAGGATTTCAGATCTGAGTTTCTTGAGGGGAGTATAGTTATCGTAATACTCTTTGTTTGGCCTCCCTGCTCCTTGCCTTCCAGCATTATAATTTCTTTCTTCTCTGTAGATTTTCTTATTTCTACCTTCATTGTAACGGTGAGTTTGCGGCCTCTCCATAGGTCGTTCAGAAATGCTAGTCTGTTGTCTGTCTTCGGGCTTTACCAAACCAAAGAAGGTTCCTCTCAGCTTGGTCATCTCTTCCTCATTCATGTACTGATTTGCCATTTCCATCGGTTTCTCATATGTCGCAGGGTTTTCTCTTACTATGGCACTGGCGAACCCTCTGTTCAACGTACTTTGGAACAGAACGGTGATTAAGAAATCGACCCTCGGCATCTCGACCTTTAGGAGCTCATTATTAAATCTACCCATAAAACCTCTAAAGGTCTCGTCAGGCTTATGGACGATCGAGTATAGGTGATTTGCTGGGGGTTTGACTGCCCACTTACTGCCAAACTGACTCATAAACTTATCACATAGCTGGTCATAATCGAAGATGGATTTTTCTTCCAGCGTTCCGATCCAAGATTGGGCCATTCCGGCTAAAGTGGTCGAGAAAGCCTTTGCGGCCACATTGTCCGAGATGCTGTGGAGCTGCATCTGAAGATTGAACGAAGCTAAGTGCTCGTCGGGGTCCTCTGTTCCGAAGTAGCGTGGCAACTGGGTAGGTA
Source organism: Penstemon eatonii (assembly GCA_038501285.1). NCBI lineage: Eukaryota > Viridiplantae > Streptophyta > Magnoliopsida > Lamiales > Plantaginaceae > Penstemon > Penstemon eatonii. The sequence goes on from JBCEGF010000583.1 coordinate 70,584, forward strand.
GCCTTTTATCATGAGGCAGCCTCTCAAACAATATTTCGTCACAAAACGGCGATTTTCTCAATCAAGAGTTCGACACTGGGAGCTCATTTTTTCTTTCTTGTGTATCTAACTTTTGATGTAACGATCTTACTTCGGAGGCCAGCTTGTTGACCTCTCTGACTGACTGCTCTTCCAAGTCTTCTCTCGCTCCATGTCTAGCCTGATGTTGATCGGCTCGACTGATTGCTTCGTTCATTTCGACCCCTACTCCAGCCTCAAAAGCGGCAGGGCGGGGGAGTCGTCTAGGTTGGTTGGCATTTTCTACAATGAGTTCCGCGATGTTGGTATTCGATAAGATAAACAGCCCTAGGCACAGCGGAATATAAAAACTTTTAGGACCTCTTAAGGGATCTTGCCAGGATATTCTCTAGTTGTATATATATGAATATTAATAAAACGATAGTATAAGTTTTCTCGTTTATACCTATCTCCTTGCAAATCCTCGGCTAGCAAAATGAGCTTTGAATTCTGCTCCAGCAAAATCGACCCAGACCTTATGAGTAGCGCCCCACGTGTTGCGCCTCTACGAGTTGATACACCACAATATCACGAAAATAATATATCTCGATCAGCTAGAACACGAGATATATTATAAACTAGGAATTAGGAACAATTTGGGAACAAAACTCGAAAACGAAAAATTCTTCCAAGTGGATATAGCTAGGGAGAGGGAGAGAGAATTTTTGCTCTTGCTCAATATTGCATATGGAGTTGTATGAAAATCAACTATAAGAAAGCTACTTATAGTTTTCTCTCTAACCTAGTCTCTCTCCTACATGGGCCATGGCCCTCTTTAATTAGAAGACCAAGTCTTCTAATTAATTCATGGCCCAGTTAATTAATTTGACCAGGCCTAATTTAATCTCCCAATTAAATAGCCCAATTAATAAACTTAATCTCCCATTTAATTAAATCAGACTATAAGCCCATTTAATTAAAATCCCTTCTAATTAATTAAATCCAACTTAATTAATTAATCCACAAATTAAATTCCAATTTAATTTATGATCCTGATCCAATTCCAATTGGATCCCATTTTATTCCAATTGGGTCGACCCAGTCGACCCACCCAATATAATCGACCCAGCCGATTATTCACCCAGTCGACCCAGTCGACTCGGTCGTTCTTATTTCCTCGCTTTCGCTTCATGTGTATTGTGTATGCCCCTGTAGGTTCACCACATAATTGGTCGTGGGTTATAATTAAATATTATTTAATTATTCGAGTAAGACTTACTCTAAATCAATCGAACACTCTGTCGATTGATCATTCCAAAATTAGCACCCCTGCCAATTTGGGAATTCTCCCACACTCCACGGTCGATGTCCAGCCACAAGCCCATGGAGCCCAATCACTGGTGAATTAATTCAGTGAACCTTTTATCATTTATAATTTCCATATACGACATAATCTCTCCATCGATCAATCTCCCAGTCGAGACTTAAGGGCATGGTCTTTCATCGGATTCCCCTTTTCTTTTGTCTTGACCTTATGTACTCTGATCTCGAAATAAATTCTCTTTGACTTAATCTTTATGAGCTACTTACATAAAGTCGTCAGACACCTTGGCCAAGGATTTTACCAGAATTAATTTCTCACAGAAATCCATAGGAGAATTTTCCAACTTATCATGTCGGGTCAATGGATCCTTTGTTGATGATATGAATCTGCATACGAGTTCCTCTATACCCAACATGAGTCCACAGAGACTTTCTGGTGATCCCCAGTCAGTCGGAACTCATATCAAAGTATAGACGTTCTCGCACCAGATAAACCCTATCACCTCAAGTAGTTAGGGATCGTTCCTCGTATACTATTATAAATTTGGAATAACTTCAACCCCGATATGCGACTACCGCTTCCATGGTGAGTTATTTCCTAATTGGGGTATTCAGTGAGCTTGCCATCCCAGCAAGCCACCCACTTATGTGTGTCGACCATCCCAGTCACGCTCGTGGACCCCAGCGTCTTCCAGTTCATCGGAGTACACACAATAGTGAGAGTCTAACCGAATCCAACGATGTCCTATCTCGATTGGATTCTACGACTCTTGAATATGTTCTAGATCACGGCCTTGGAGATCAGTCCACGGGTTGTCCCATAGCCCTGTGATCTAAGGACTTCTATCCTTATGCGTAGATAATTATTACATAAGATAAAGATGACCATTTAATAAAGTGCATTTATTAATCGAAATTGAATAGTTCCGCATTTATTACAATGAATACTAGCCATACAGCTGGCTTGCAGGACACTATTTCTATCAATCTCCCACTTGTCCTAAAGCCAGTCTTTTATGTTCTTGATTCCCATCTTTAGCAGATGCTTCTCAAATGCCTTTTGAGGCAGAGGCTTCGTTAGCGGGTCCGCCATATTATCTTCTGAGTCGACACGTTCCATCTTAATGTCTCCTCTACCAATGATATCTCTTATCACATGGTATCGTCTTTGTACGTGCTTGGATTTCTGATGAGATCTCGGCTCCTTTGCTTGCGCTATTGCCCCATTGTTATCACAGAAGATAGTAATGGGCTCAGCGATGCTAGGTATCACATCCAATTCCTGGACGAAGTTCCTCATCCAAACACCTTCCTTTGCTGCATCACTCGCAGCAATGTATTCTGCTTCGGTGGTTTAATCCGCGGTTGTTTCCTTCTTGGAGCTCTTCCAGCTAACCGCACCACCATTGAGGCAGAAAACGTATCCTGATGTCGACTTGAAGTCGTCTACATCACATTGGAAGCTCGAGTCTGTATAGCCTTCCAATTTCAATTCTCCTCCACCGTATACCAAGAACAATTCCTTAGTCCTTCTCAGGTACTTCAGAATTGCCTTTATGGCTATCCAGTGCTGCTCACCTGGATCATACTGGTAGCGACTTGTAACGCTTAGAGCGTACGCTACGTCTGGTCTCGTACATAACATACCATACATTATGCTTCCTATCGCGGATGCATATGGTACTCGAGACATATTGCTTCTCTCTTCAGGCGTCTTCGGGGCCATAGACTTAGAGAGTGCAATTCCATGTCTCATTGGAAGCAATCCTCTCTTGGATTCTTCCATACTAAATCTTTTCAGGATTTTATCTATGTACTGGGATTGGGAGAGGCCCAGCAGTCCTTTTGATCTATCTCAGTAGATCCTTATACCTAGTACAAAGGATGCTTCTCCCATGTCCTTCATTGAGAATCGTGTAGATAACCATGCTTTAGTTTCAGACAATGCATTCACATTGTTTCCAATGAGAAGAATGTCGTCAACGTAAAGCACCAAAAATTCAACTGTACTCCCACTGATCTTCTTGTACACGCAAGGTTCGAACATGTTTTTGATGAATCCAAAAGTTTGGATTGTCTCATCGAAACGAATGTTCCAATTTCGGGAAGCTTGCTTCAGTCCATAAATGGACCTCTGGAGTTTGCACACCTTGTGTTCATCTCCTTTGGATGCATATCCTTTTGGTTGCTCCATGTAGATCTCCTTATCAATGTCCCCATTGAGAAAGGCAGTCTTTACATCCATCTGCCATATCTCGTAGTTATACCACGCAGCTATGGCCAGCAAGATTCGAATGGATTTAGGCATTGCGACGGGCGAGAAGGTCTCCTCAAAGTCAATTCCAGGTCTTTGAGTGTATCCTTTTGCCACTAGTCGCGCCTTGTAGGTTATTACCTCTCCGTTCACTCCAAGCTTTCGCTTATAGATCCACTTGCAACCCACGGGAGCTACTCCCACTGGTGGATCTACCAAGGCCCAGACCTTGTTTGAGTGCATGGAGTCCAATTCGGATTCCATGGCTTCGCGCCACTTTCCCGAGTCTATGTCTAGCATAGCCTCTTCGTAAGTCCTTGGGTCGGTCAGAGACTGTCCAGTCTCATGCAGCAGACCGTAGTACCTCTCGGGTTCTCTACGTTGTCTTTCTGACCTACGAAGTATCGGTGTACCTTCTGGTGCACTTTCATGCTCATGTTCTCCCACTGCCTGTGGCGATGGGTCAGCTTGATCGACCTCTTCGGCCTTTTCAGCTTCAGTGACCTCATCCAGTTCTACGTTGTTTTCCTTCTTTTCAACCAAGAAATCCTTCTCCAAGAAGTGAGCATTCCTCGAGACAAACGTAGTTTGTCTTGTAGGATCGTAGAACTCGTATCCTATTGAGTTTTCCGGATACCCCACGAATTTGCACAAAGTGGATTTAGTTTCCAATTTATCTCCCACTAACTTTTTAACGTAAGCGGGAGATCCCCATATGCGCATGAATGCGTATGAGGGTGCCTTGTCAAACCATAATTCGTATGGTGTCTTTTCTACGGATTTAGAAGGTACCATGTTCAGTATCTTCGTTGCCGTGAGGAGGGCATGCCCCCAAAATGAAAGAGGAAGGTCAGTGGCACTCATCATGGATCGAACCATGTCCATCAAAGTTCGATTCCTTCTCTCTGCTACTCCATTAAATTGGGGTGTTGCAGGAGGAGTCCACTGCGATAATATTCCATGCTCTACAAGATAATTCAGAAATTCGTTACTAAGAAATTCTCCACCTCGGTCAGAACGAAGAGCCTTTATCGTATGACCAAGTTGATTCTCTACTTCCATCTTGAATTCTTTGAATCGCTCAAAGGCTTCAGACTTGTGTTTCAACAAGAACACATATCCATAACGACTAAAGTCGTCAGTGAAAGTGATGAAGTAGTCATAGCCACCTCGGGCGCTTTTTCTTAGTGGTCCACATACGTCAGTATGTATTAAGTCCAATGTTTGCTTGGCTCGCTCAGGGTTTCCCTTAAATGGCAACTTAGCAATTTTTCCCCTTAAACATGGTTCACATGTTGGCATTTCATCAAAGCGATTGATTTCTATCGCGCCAGATGATGCTAACTTTTGAATCCTTGACTTAGATATATGTCCAAGTCGAGCGTGCCATAATTGGGCAGATATTTCATTATCTTGTTTCCTTTTGTTTTGTTGTACGTGCATGACTAACTTAGGCGGTTTTATGATGTAAAGTCAATAATTTAATGTACCAAATGAAAAACTAAAACAGGAGCTTTTATTAAAATCAACATTATTCATTAACATGAATAAAAGTTTTTCATTAATAACTAGGTACATAAATGAAAGTTTCCTAATGACTTTATCAAACCACCTAAATCTAATTTTGCCTACGGCCTTGGTAGCAGCTCCAGCTCCATTGCCTTATTCAAGGATCCAATCCTCAGGCTCCAGTCCTCAATGCTCCCATCACCTACAAGGATGAGAACTCCAGTCAGTGTCTAACACAAAAAATGCACAGTTAATTGTAAAATTAACTTCAACAAGGAATATACCTATTCGAACTCTCCATAGGTTCGAATTTAATCCTTTCCCTTGACCTTGTGCAGTAAGGAGCTCTGGTTTCCATTTGCTTTGGTTTTGAACGCCGCCCAGTCCTTTCGCCAACCCTCGCTTTCTTTCCAAAAGAAGCTTCGTGTTCCTCGAGCATCTGTCGCAGGACATGCACAGTAATCTCTCGCCTCTGGAGATTCAAGTCCGCGATAAATCGGTCATATGATCTTGGAAGAGATTGTAGAACAAGATCTACTCGGAAATCATTGTCCATCACGACACCCATATCATCGAGTTCAGAAAGAAGTCGAATCATCTTGTGTACGTGGATTCCGACAGGAGTTTCCCTTCTCTTTCTTGCTTGCAAGAGTTCCCTCGTGATCGCGAATCTGCGACGACCATCTCTAATCCCATAAAGGAATTTGAGATTCGAGAGAATCTCTTTCGCGGATGCCATATGCTCATGTTGCAAACGCAGATCAAGTGACATATATTCCAACATGTATTCACGAGCTAAGCCATCATCCAATTTCCATTTGGTGATGCTTTTACGGAGCTCATCAGGAACGTCATGTGAAATAGTAATGGGTGGTGGCACAGACAAAACATAGGATATGTTTTCAGCTTCAAATAATCCATTCAAATGATGCGTCCAGAAATGCAAGTTGGGTCCAGTTAAAATATTACGTTCAAGTGATGAGATGGACAAATCTCTAAGTGCTCTAAGCTCTTTTGACATCATATCTATTAAAACGACGAGAGAAGAAATAAATACACGAAAGATTAATTAAAATGCACAATTTACAAACATGATTTTTATTTGTAAATTACTCCCACTATTTTAATCAAAATCTTATGCCCCCACATAAGTTTCGGGAATTTAAAATATCCTAGCGGGCTTAAGGCCCAAATGCAATCTCCTAGTACCCACGACTCGTTGGCCATACTATTTGATTCACTTGGTGGTCGAATACGTCGACGGTTAACCATCGCAGCTAACCCTTAAGTTCATTTAGCCTCGGTTTTCGATATGGACCCGCGACTCGTGAGACATCCATACTTACTAGCGTTAAATCATGTCCAATACTCGTGGAGAGAAATAGTTCAATCCTAGACGCCCCACGACTTGTGAGACAGCGCCTAAAACCTTGTTATCCCCTCCCTTGGCACTAAACTCGTGCATCGAGGCAATAGACATATCATCTTCCTACAGCTCGACCCACGACTCGTGAGACATCGAGATATATTCGTACAATATGCCTAAGACCTAGTAATTGGATAGGCTCGGACCATAGACACTATTCTTATGCGCCCGTTATTCGATTTAATATTCTAATTGAATTTTAATGTTCAATTGGAGGTTTTAAGTTTTCTTGTGCGAGGTCTCATCCGATTATGCTTATCTTGTTTACGTTTTTCTATCCTAAGCATGCATCTCATACATCAAAGAATAATTTGCGAAAAAGTAAACATTCATCACCTAGCAGGATATGATTGGTCGATTGCCCATCCTATGCGATTCATCACGAGCCAAGTGATGAATCAATTGGTCAGTCTAGGGTGGAAATTAAATGTCCTAACTATTACAATTTTCAAACCCATACATCATGGGCCTTCTTGTAATATCCAGCTTGATTAGGCCTCCATGTAATGAATTGGGCCTCCATGTCCTCCAAGGTAAATGGGCCTCCATGTGGATCTCCAAGTCTTCATGAGGTCTTCTTGGCTCCAAGCCTAGTCTAAGTCTAACTATAAAAATAAATGGCCTATTCTATTACATTCGTTTGCGCAAGCAAGGGCACCAATCAGGCCCATTTAATTACAACCCATAAATTAAATAAACCAAAAAGCTACACAGGGCTTAAGGGCAAAATCGACCAATCCACATATTCACTCAAGAACATGCATAAATTCACATAAGGGCAAAAATGTAAATTTACCGGCTTCATTAATTTTAATTCGCAAAAATTCATCCAAGTTAATTAATTTTGAATCAACAATTAACCTCTAAGATTAATTAGCTCTTACTTGAGCTCTAAGTAATCTACAATTCTTATCTTGATTAAATTGGTTAATTAAGGTAATTTAAATCTTTAAGATTCTTACCTTATCCAAAACTCTAAGTTTCCCAAAATTCCCAAATCTCCAAGATTCATCAAGATAATCCTATTTTGACTAGATTAGTTAATTAAGGTAGTGTTTAAGTCTAACAAAATAACTACCTTATCCAAAAACTCCAAGTTTCCTAATCTTCCAAAATTCTCCAAGATTTTCAGGATTTTCAAAATAGGCAGAATTAGAGTCCAACCAAAAATCAACCAGTCGAGGCCAATCGAAGACTGCCACGTGGACAACATACGCGCGGACAGGAAGTCCGCGCGTGGCTGTTCGCGGCAGCCGCTGCTGCGCGTGACAGCGTGCTGTTCGCACGCTGCCGTGGGCAGCAGCACGCGGTGGCCGCCCAGCCGCGCACCGCCGCGTGCCACCGCGGTTGGATCCAATAAAAATTTTTTTTTTTGTTTCTTCGATTACTTACAGATTTAATTCAACAAATCTAGTTAATTAAATCCCAATCCAAAATAACATCAACATGATAAAAAAATTTCGAATCCTAAATTAAACATTAACTCCAAGTTAATTAAACATACGTCCTATAACATGCAAAGTTAAAGAACTAGCCACATAAATCAAACATATGATTTAATAAACACAGAATTTGCAAATTCATATATATACAAAGCCTAGAGCTGGCTCTGATACCACTGTTGGGATTCGATAAGATAAACAGCCCTAGGCACAGCGGAATATAAAAACTTTTAGGACCTCTTAAGGAATCTTGCCAGGATATTCTCTAGTTGTATATATATGAATATTAATAAAACGATAGTATAAGTTTTCTCGTTTATACCTATCTCCTTGCAAATCCTCGGCTAGCAAAACGAGCTCTGAATTCTGCTCCAGCAAAATTGAGCCAGACCTTATGAGTAGCGCCCCACGTGTTGCGCCTCTACGAGTTGATACACCACAATATCACGAAAATAATATATCTCGATCAGCTAGAACACGAGATATATTATAAACTAGGAATTAGGAACAATTTGGGAACAAAACTCGAAAACGAAAAATTCTTCCAAGTGGAAGAAGGGTTCGGTCGATATAGCTAGGGAGAGGGAGAGAGAATTTTTGCTCTTGCTCAATATTGCATATGGAGTTGTATGAAAATCAACTATAAGAAAGCTACTTATAGTTTTCTCTCTAACCTAGTCCTATTAGGACTAGGTCTTCTCTCTCCTACATGGGCCATGGCCCTCTTTAATTAGAAGACTTCATGGCCCAGTTAATTAATTTGACCAGGCCTAATTTAATCTCCCAATTAAATAGCCCAATTAATTAACTTAATCTCTCATTTAATTAAATCAGACTCTAAGCCCATTTAATTAAAATCCCTTCTAATTAATTAAATCCAACTTAATTAATTAATCCACAAATTAAATTCCAATTTAATTTATGATCCTGATTCAATTCCAATTGGATCCCATTTTATTCCAATTGGGTCGACCCAGTCGACCCACCCAATATAATCGACCCAGTCAATTATTCACCCAGTCGACCCAGTCGACTCGGTCGTTCTTATTTCCTCGCTTTCGCTTCATGTGTATTGTGTATGCCCCCGTAGGTTCACCACATAATTGGTCGTGGGTTATAATTAAATATTATTTAATTATTCGAGTAAGACTTACTCTAAATCAATCGAACACTCTGTCGATTGACCATTCCAAAATTAGCACCCCTGCCAATTTGGGAATTCTCCCACACTCCACGGTCGATGTCCAGCCACAAGCCCATGGAGCCCAATCACTGGTGAATTAATTCAGTGAACCTTTTATCATTTATAATTTCCATATACGACATAATCTCTCCATCGATCAATCTCCCAGTCGAGACTTAAGGGCATGGTCTTTCATCGGATTCCCCTTTTCTTTTGTCTTGACCTTATGTACTCTGATCTCGAAATAAATTATCTTTGACTTAATCTTTATGAGCTACTTACATAAAGTCGTCAGACACCTTGGCCAAGGATTTTACCAGAATTAATTTCTCACAGAAATCCATAGGAGAATTTTTCAACCTATCAAGTCGGGTCAATGGATCCTTTGTTGATGATATGAATCTGCATACGAGTTCCTCTATACCCAACATGAGTCCACAGAGACTTTCTGGTGATCCCCAGTCAGTCGGAACTCATATCAAAGTATAGACGTTCTCGCACCAGAAAAACCCTATCACCTCAAGTAGTTAGGGATCGTTCCTCGTATACTATTATAAATTTGGAATAACTTCAACCCCGATATGCGACTACCGCTTCCATGGTGAGTTATTTCCTAATTGGGGTATTCAGTGCGCTTGCCATCCCAGCAAGCCACCCACTTATGTGTGTCGACCATCCCAGTCACGCTCGTGGACCCCAGCGTCTTCCAGTTCATCGGAGTACACACAATAGTGAGAGTCTAACCGAATCCAACGATGTCCTATCTCGATTGGATTCTACGACTCTTGAATATGTTCTAGATCACGGCCTTGGAGATCAGTCCACGGGTTGTCCCATAGCCCTTTGATCTAAGGACTTCTATCCTTAAGCGTAGATAATTATTACATAAGATAAAGATGACCATTTAATAAAGTGCATTTATTAATCGAAATTGAATAGTTACGCATTTATTACAATGAATACTAGCCATACAGCTGGCTTGCAGGACACTATTTCTATCACGCGAGCCACTCTCTCTTGGCCTCCGCAAGGATGGCCTTCAGATCATCCCTAGTAACTTGGATGATCGCCGGGGCCGGGAGCCTCGACGTCTCCCCTTCGGCGAGATCTACAGGATCAAGGTTCCGAGGGATTAAATTGTCCCCTTGGCCTTCTCCATTTTGATCGCGATTTCCTGCTTTCTCTCGTGCTAGAGCTGCTTTTGACCTCGTAGTCATCTTTTTTCGATTTCAAAGTTAAGTTTCCCACAAACGGCGCCAATTGATGAGTGTATTTTTAGTAAGTTAATATTCCTTAGGTCAATGTCTTTAGGTATAGGTCAAACACGACTCGCCAATATGAGGATTAGTAGATCAGTCAAACTTCACCTCAAACTTGTAATATGGATCCTAACCTGAAATCAAAGATAGCTACGTCAGGTTAAATACCGGTGGTGACCCGGCGATAACCCTCCGATGCTTAAGTAAGTATCGAGATTAGAAGAGAGATCGGACAGTATTAAAACTCGACCCATGGAGATCGGAGGAAGCATAATGGAAAAAGTGGGGAATGTCATATAAATAAAGGGACCAATTTATAGCGGTGAAAGATTTTGAATCAACGGCCCAGATAACAGATCGCAAAGGGCTAGGATGTATGTATTAAATGGACTGACCGATGCATTTCCCGAGAAATAGGGTCCTGTTTGGTTAGGAGAACGTACGGTCTAATAATGTGCAAAGAAAGGCCTATTCGAAATGTTCATTCGAACAAATGTTTTACTTATGATCTTATTCGAAAGATAGCCCAAGGATCCTGAGCACTTGTCTAAAAGTTCAACCCTCATGCGCCTAATATTTTAAATATAAAACCGCTATTTTTACAACCGACTAGTGACGTTCGAATCTAAAAAGCTATGATGGATCTACTCGAACAATACTCTCGAGCTGAAAAATTCGACAGCTCAGGAAATTCGGCGATAGAAAGGATCAATCACAACAAGTCCTTATTTAATTTCAAATCTACCAAGATATTAGTCTCTTACTCGCTCAAGAGACCACTGCCCGAAGACCATTATTTCATCAAAGTTTATTTCGATCGGAGCTATATATTCAGTGGAGACTCGTCTCGCCAATATTCATATTATTTCATCTTATTCCGTTATTATTGATCTCTGTTCATCTATTATTCCATCTCTACTTGTCTCCATCTACTATAAAAAAGGGTGAAAGCTGTTGCTACGACCCTCGAAGACCGACCAAGGGTGAAAGCCGTTGCTATGCCCCTTGGATCGAGAAATAAAAAATGGGTGACTACCCTCGGGCTAAAAATGCTCTGAAACGACTAAGGGTGAAAGCCGTTGCTACGCCCCTTAGATCGAAAATATTAAATGGGTGAAAGCCGTTGCTACAACCCTAGGGCTAAAAATGCTCTTAAACGACTAAGGGTGAAAGCCGTTGCTACGCCCCTTAGATCGAAATTATTAAATGGGTGAAAGCCGTTGCTACGACCCTCGGGCTAAAAATGCTCTGAAACGACTAAGGGTGAAAGCCGTTGCTACGCCCCTTAGATCGAAATTATTAATTGGGTGAAAGCCGTTGCTACGACCCTCGGGCTAAAAATGCTCTGAAATGACTAAGGGTGAAAGCCGTTGCTACGCCCCTTAGATCGAAAATATTCGAAGGGGTGAAAGTTGTTGCTAAGACCCTAACTGCAAGTTATTGATGATGCCAAAAATTCCAACAATATCCTATTTCGGACTACAGCAATCGAGATCTGCAAAGACTGCCTATTATTATCCAAGTATTATTAAACTTTCGATTACTCTATCAACAAATGAAATCGGCGAAGAGCGCCAATTATCATTTATATCTGAAAATCGAAGGTCGAAGAGTGTCGATTGTTGTTTATTATCTAAATACTTATTAAAGTCGCTGGGGATTAGCATTCGTTGTTCATATTCTTGAGGCGAAGAAATTGATGCTCGGTAACAAAACACGGAAGCTATTCTGCAGATTAACAAATAAGGATGATAAAGGAAATAAATATTTCATTCATGATCTTTCAAACAGTTACAAGAGAGTTCGTGATTACAGTAATAAGGAAAATCGAGCAAAGCTGAGACTTTACATTTAATGTAACCCTATTACAAATTAACCCTACGCTAGAATGTTTTCGTAATCGAAGACGGAAGGCGAGGCTAGGATAACACTTCTACCCTTCATCCATCGCTTTCTCAATAATTGCTCCACGCCGGACCAGATCGAGAGACAGGGAAGCAGTCCCTAGAGAAATTATTCCACGCAATCTCGAAGGCAACATTCTTCAAGAAACATCTTGAAGAAGTGGAGATCGAGTGCAGGAAAACTCCTCCAGCAGTTGACCCACTATCCGACCGGGTGGAGCGACAGGATACAGGAGTTCGAACCAGTCTCAAATGGTTGGAATCAGAGAGACCTGGTCGTCTGCCGGTACCCCAGTCGCAATCCTTTTCGCCTGTCGATACCCTAGTCGAAATTATTCCCCATACAGGGACGCCGAAGAGATCGAAAAAGAGAGTTCGAGTCCGAATCTCGAACGCTTTTATTGCTGAGATCGAATTGAACATAAAGATGGTTGATGGAGGTAAAAATACAACCATATTGATCGAACGAAATGTTTACAGACTAGTAAAAATATGAAGGTAAATTTAGAGGTATTTATAGGGGGAAGAATTCCGTATCAACGGTGTAGATCTCTTCAGATGAACGGTGGCAATACGTACATTAAAAGCGCTCTGACCGCTTAGATTCCCGACAAATCAGGGACTATTTTGTTAAGAGAAGATGGGACGTAACAGTAAAAACTCAATCACCAAAGCTGGATAAAACTAATGGCTAAGATACGAGCGATAAATACGCCGACCGATCCGCTTCCCGAAAATTCAGAAACCGTATGGATAAATGAAGAAAAAGTCAAATTCAATAATGCTCGAAATACTTATAGTCTAAATTCCGGTCGTCAAAGAGAATCACAGAGAAAAATTCGGACTATAATTGGTCAAGGAAGCATTATCAATAATTCGTTTGAAGATGGACCGAGATTGGTAAAGAGCTTTACTTAAGCAGATAAAAACGATTGTAAAAGATTAATCAAGAAATTATTATTTCCGAAGTTCGATACATCGAGGAGTTACAAGTTACAAGAAATCAACTCCTATTACATATCAGACTAATCTTTTGTTATTAGTACTTTTTACAATCTTGAGAACATTGGCAAAGCACTAATCTATATATCTGAAAGAGAGAAGAACTTCGTAACCAGGCAATCCTATGAAATTTTCGGCGGACGATAATGTCCTTACTCGAATAGGAGGAGCCTGTCAAGCCAACAGGCTTTTGTCTTTATTTATGATTCCTCAAAAAGGAGAAGGGTAATGCATCTTTTTCTAGGTGTAACGTGAATACTTTATTGAGGACCTCGACCCTCGAAGCTCCACCCCTTACATCCTCGAGGAAGAACCGAACAAACCACTGGAGACCTTTAAAAGATTTGATGCTTGAGCTTCTCCTAAACCACAGAAGGTCGTGGGGACTGCCTGGGTCGTGGGTGGTCAGCAATAAAGCTGACCGGTCTCCAAGGTCGGAATAGCGTTCGCCTGCAGATACCCTAGTCGAGATTGAAGTACTAATTAGTCTATGACCTGCAAAATAGGTCCTAACTCGAAATTCAAAATATTGGGCCATGCAACAAGATCTTTTAACCAGCATGGTCGAATGATTCTGCTTTCAAATAATTTTATAAGGATACAAAATGAAGAACCCCATTTATAGGTACTATTTTCAAAAATCCAACGGTTAGCAGAAAGCAAAGGGAACGGTCGAGATCAAAAGACTGTTACCCTTCCTGAGAATTTGAGCGGGAAAAGAAGATTATCTGATTAATATATCAAGATCGAAAATCCAAACGGTCGAAACATAAAATTCGAACAAAGAAAGCAGGCTAAAAGTACGAATGGAAAAGAGCACATCAAATTATACAAGACCAGGCAATCCGAGAAATAAATACATTATTACAAACCAAAGAAGATAGAAATGTCAGAAATTATTCATGATTACATGGAAACGAAAGAAAGACAACATCTAGAGGAGCTTATTATCGGAAAAAATCTTCCGAAGTTCAGCATTACGAGCCTCATATCCCATTCCATATCCGCGGTCGTAAGCCTCCTTTTCACGGCGCTCGAAGTCTTATTTTTCCTGCTCGTGAAGATTTTTCAGTTTCTCAAGCGCCTCGTTCAGTTTTTTGTGAATTTCTTCTCCCTGATCTTTAGCAATTTTCTCTTTCTCTAAAGCAAGCTTCTCCTCAAGGACACGGTCGAATTCAACTTTCTTCTTCTCCAGCTCTAGGGAGATAGCAGCATGCCGATTCGTTTCCCGCTCAGCAAGCGTTTTGAGTTCGACAAAATCTTGTCCGGCCTGTTAAAGGTTCGAATAATTAAAAAAAAGATTAGCACCTGAAACAGAAAGTGCGACCCAGATTGGAACAACTCTTCTGAATTTCTCTCCTTGGACATATCGGTCTCCGAAGTAGTAAAATCAAGACACAAAGGGCTATTCACAGCAGGATTCCCGAAAGCAACATTAGAAATGGGCCCGTCTTTCGATTCTTTAGGCGGGGAAGGAGTAACCATCGGAGGAACAAAGTTAACTCGGGGTTCGGAAACGTTATCGGTCTTTAGGGATTTGGCAGAGATTTCTTCACCAATATTCAACTTAGGTTTTTTGCTCGAACCTCTTGTAGGAGGGACGACCGAAGAGTCGTCAAATAACGGCTTGTTGCCGATGGCAAGTTTCTGCAAAGCCTCGATGGGTGTGACCCCGTCAGAATAAGGCCTTTTGTTCAAAGAGGGAACGGGAATTTTCTGCCCAGCTGGTTCTTCACTCGAAGAATCAACAACTTTCGGGGAAGAACCCCCGAGTGTAGCCTCAAGCTCTTCATCCAAAATGGACTTGTTGGAACTGCCCTTGTTTTGCTTTGATGAAGCGCTTTTCTCTTTCTTAATTTCCCCTCCTTTAGGAGCCTTTGGGGAAGACACATGATTTTTAGAAGAAGATTTGGAGGGCTTGGCCTCCTTGGCAGGTTTTTGCTCTTTGGACGAGTTTTTATTCTTCAAACCACCCAATAGCAGTTTGGGGTCGATAGCCTTGCCCAATATATTTTCCATAGTGAACAGGGAGTGAATCGAGAAATTAGAGGAACGCAGAATATATAGGGAGAGCTCCGATCTCTATAAGCAAAGGTGTAGTGTAAATGATTTGAAGAGATCCTCGTATTTATAGGCACTACGCCCTTTGATTATGATAATGAATCGACGCGACCTTCAAGAAAAATTCCATTGGAATAGACAGATTTCAAGCGTAAAATACAAAGAAAACAAACTTTGAAGAGCAAATGATGTCAAAATATTTATAAGATGAGAATATACAAGTTATGCGAACCAGATCGTAAAGAAAACAAATCCGACCGCAAAGAGAAAACGAATTACGAGCATACGTATATACATCTGATTCTTAACTACAAAACTATGAATCTTGCTCGAACCCAGCCTTCAGACCAACGCCATCTTCGCCGCCGTTGCCTAATAGATCAATCCAATCGAAGGGTCAATCGCCTTCCTTATCCGATCCATTATCTACGTCAACATCTTCGTTCTTTTCCCCTGAGTTAGAAGGGTGATCATCGTCGGAACGCTCGAGCAAATCTGGATTTAGGCATCGGAATGCCAAACTCCTCAACTAAGGGGGCATAACGATGACTTTTCCAGTCCACAGTTCCTTGAGGTAATGACGAAGCTTTATAGTCTTTTCCTTCGGCATTCTTGAAAGGATTCATATACAGAAGGTACTCTTCCATTTTGTCCGCGATCCTCTTGGCTGAAATCTATTGTTGAACCCCCTTATAAAAAATAGTTTGGAGGACTTCGCCAATCCTCATCCGAACTAAAGGATCGAAAACAGGCGAACCAAGGAATCTTCGTATGGCAGGAATCTCCGCCTCTTCTGCCCCTTGAGAATAGGCGCGAGCTGAATCTTGCTTGGTTTGCTCAAGTTCGATCTTAATTCTCTTGAGTTCATCTTCGAGTGCGCTCTTCTCTGTCACTACAGACAACAATTCTTCTTCCACGGATGAGGAATGCTTCATAGTTGCTTTCTCGAGCTCTTTCTTTACTTGAGATAATTCTCGTTGGTTTTCTGCTAGTTGAGACCGAAGAGTTTGATTATCAATAAAAATCTGTGCAAATGCATCATGAGCATCCTGCGACTCCTGCTCCAGCAATGCTAAGCGATAGGTTTGAATAGCGAACAAATCCCCGACCTATGAGATAATTTAAGATATCAACGATTGTTAGGGACTCTAAAAAAAAAAAAAAAAAAAAAAAAAAGAAGAGATGGTCAAAAGACAGATGTTTCACCTCATGATACGTTCGGGAGAAATCACTCAAAACCTCAAAATCACCTTTGACGGTATGAAGCAACATATCCCTCTTGAACCGACTAGCCATATAAATCCTAGCGGCTTTGTCGAATTCATTCTCACCACCCGAATCCAGATCGGTCTGAATAGTCTCGTCTTCAGGATATCCAGCAGCCCTACTACCGCGAAAATGTTCGTCCATGAAATCCGCCACGTCAGGCTCCGACCTACCCTCTCGACATGGAACCGAATCAGAACTCACACCAAAGGGTTTCACCCTCCTCGACGGCCCTGGATGGTCATCATTCCTCTTTCGACTCAGGAGCTTCTCATACTCCTGAACACCCAGAATCCGGTTCCAGGAATGTTGACTATAACCAACGGACGAAAGAGCAGAAGTATCAGGGGAAAACAGAGTTCGAAGAGGTCCTGCGGTGGCAGAGTTCAAGGAGCTCATAGTACCGAGCCCTCTCAGATCGGGAATTGTAATTGGTATATTAACTGAGTTTCCGCCTAAAGTACTTGCATCCGCTTTTCTTTCGGAAGAGTATGGTAACGGATCGAAATAAAAGGGCTTATCTTCAACCGAGCCGGCAGCAGACAGTCGAAACTTCTCGACCACTCGACCTGCAAAGGAAATACAAAATGTGCACGAGTTTAAACAAGAAGAATTGATTGGTCACACCTCAAAGTAGGCAGAAGCAAAGAAGCATACCCAAAGAAAGAGGGGCAAAAAGCGGAGCAGTAGAGGCTGGCAGGTCATTAATCTGAGGAAGGGATCCTTCGAAGGATTGACTGGAATATTTGATCGCCGGGGCAGGATAATCACAGTGGCTCAACCCAGCCAATCGCAGAACACCTTCCTGAATTAGGAGCTTGGTCTTGTAAGGATTGGACCGCAACTGCTCGAGAAATTCGTCGGAAAGACGGTGGTTTAATTTCTCTTTAATCCTACGAGGACCATATGACCAAGAGTTTACCCCGTCCCATCTATATGGTCTCGTTTTCGAGCTACCGTCTGATACTGGAACATCAGGGCCTTTCACAAAAAAGAATCTCCTCTTCCAACCTTTGATTTTTCCCGTTGTTATATTCGTAAGGAAAGGCCGCTTCGACCGATGGCGAATGGATACAAACCCCATACTTGAACCCTTGCACAGGTCCATTCTGAATATTTGCCAAAAATTACTAAAGGAGGCCTCTCCCCCCTTTGCCTCCATAAGAGCACTGAACGCTACTATATACGCAACAGAGTGCGGGAAAAGCTGAGCGGGGGAAAGTGAAAAGAAAGTCAAAATATTTCTGATAAGGGGAATGAACGGGATACGCAAACCACAAGAAAATTGATTCTCATAGAAGGCTTGACAGCCAGTCGGAGGCTCGGTAGCTCGTTCGGTGTAAGAGGGAATGACGATCGAAAACCCCTTGGGAAGAAATTTCCCGAACTCCGCCTCGAGGTAAACACGATCCTTCTTTGAAAAATAACAGGAAGTTTGACTGGCGCGAAGTTCTGACCTGTTCGAGGTGGCGGCGGCAGAAGGATGCGAATGTTTAAAAATCCTGATGAAGGCACCTTCGCCGATGCTGTGTTTCTCGACCACATTTTCCTCAAGATCCTCGGTCGGGTCATCATCCTCGTCTTCTTAACAAAATTCTCCATCTTCGTAATCATCGACAAGCTTTAACAACGGATCGGACTCTTGGTTCTCTCCGACTTTATTCTTACCCTTTGAGCTTCTGGAACTTGACATTATAAATTGGGAAACAGATAGACTGAAGTAAGTGCTTTTTTCGACTCGAATGCTCCGAGCTCAGGAAAGGCCATGATATGTAAGTAATTTTTCAACGAGTCAACATATATATACTGGGTTAAAAGGGTAAAATTGCAAACGGGTCCCCGAGTAACCGCGACGGTTGGACTTACTCTGGGTAAAAAGCTTAAAGTTATCCTTCAGAGAATTGCATTTTTGATCCTTCATTTTCCAAATTGCGGGGTATGTTCCTTCGAAATTGTCCCTGGGGAATCCCATTGATCCTTTAAGCTTATGGTCGAAAAATAAAGGAAGCATTTGCTAAGGAAATGAAGAAAGCATCGCGGTAATTCATAACAAGGAACATACCAATTGGGAGATCCTATGTAAACAATGGACAACAAGGTTATCATCTCGACACTCCGATATATTGTTTCTTATATATGCACTCTTTTTCCCTAGCTCGGTTTTTATCCCAATGGGTTTTTCCGAGTTAGGTTTTTAACAAGGCATATCCGAAACATGGTCCGAACGGCACATCTCGTACCAGCGGGCAATATAATTTATACTTCTTCGAGCGCAAGCTCCTCTTTACGCTCGAGAAGTGGGGGAGTATTGATGAGGGGTAATTTGGATCCCCTGTCCTCACTAGCTCGATGTGGGTCGAATAACATCAGTCCTTGTTCCCAGGAACGACGAGCCGAACCAGGGCTTAAATTAATCTGTTCTGAGCTTATAAAGAGAACTCGAGGTCGAAATGGCACTGTTGGGCCGAGCCCAGGACCAGGCCCATCAGCTCAGCTATAAATACCCCAAGCATTTATGGTAATGACACAACTTCCCAGGTGCTCTTCCTTCGAGACTACTGCTCGGACTCACTTGGGAATACTAGCATAGGCTTCCTTATATGTATTTCATCCTCTAACTTGTACGGCATCCAATAGTGCTCGAATAGGACTCCCATTTCTTGTAATCTGTATTCGATCACCAAGAATATAATACTATTGATCTTTTATCTCCATTTACATTCATTAGTACTGCATTTTACACCACCCTTATCGAACTAACGAAAACGCGTAAGATCAGGCCTGTTTGAGTGGTTTGGCCTCTACCCACTTAGTAAAATAATCTGTTGCCACAATAATGTATCGATGGTGTTTGGAAGACGAGGGATGAATCTCACCGATGATATCGATGGCCCAGCATCTGAAAGGCCATGGCTTGATTCTGACATTAATCTCCTCGATGGGGATCCTCTGAATCACCCCAAACCGTTGGCACTTCTCACAACCTTTTGCCAACTGTACACAATCTCCGACCATTTTTGGCCAGTAATAACCATATCGGCGAAGCAGCCATGCTAACTTGTAGCCGTTCTGATGGGCCCCACAAATTCCTTCATGAGCTTCCATCATAATTCTCATGGCTTCCTGTTGATCGACGCATAACAGGAGTACAACTGATCTCCCATCAAGACATAATTGACTGCCCTGAGCCTTGTCTATCAAGATGCTCGGTCTGACGGATCAGCCAGATATTTTCTGATCGGCTCTCTCCAGTCATCAGGGTCCTGAAACACACTCAAAACAGTCAGGACATTGTCTCGATACATAAATGGCGGACAGTGTCGTTTCCTGACGACGTAGTGAGATTCCTCGACGTCATCAGGGATATCGATACTAGTCGCCAATTGGGTCAAACTGTTGGCCTCGCTGTTATTTCCTCTCGTCACATGATAACATGTGACATCAACAAATTCCGACAACAAAGACATCGCAGTTAAATAATATTTGTCAAGTGTTGGGTTTCGGCATTTATAAGTACCTTGTATCTGCCTGATAACCAACTGCGAGTCCCCGACGATGATGACAGACTTACTGTCGAGCTCTCTGAGCATTTCTAGTCCGATTATCAAGGCTTCGTATTCGGCCTGATTGTTAGTACATTCAAAGTCAAATTGAATTGATAGCTTAGTTTTTACATTCGACGGAGAAATCAAAATGATACCTGCTCCGCATTGTCTATCGGTTCTAGACCCATCAAAAGCCAATGTCCATGGCTTGATCTCCACTGTCATCGAGTCCAGTTCCTTGAGAACGGCTTGATCAATATCGATACATGGATGGTCAACTAGAAAATCAGCCAATACTTGGCCTTTGACTGCTTTTTGCGGTACGTATTGCAACTAATATTCCATCAATTGGATGGCCCATCGACCGATCCGTCTTCTCATCACAGGCTTAGCTATCATATACTTTATCACATCAATATTAGAAATAACTAACAATTTCAAAGGCAACATATAATGACGTAATTTTTTGCAAGAGAAAAACAACGCAAGGCATACCTTTTCTATCGGCGAGTACCTCTGCTCTGTATCTGTCAAGTGCCTGCTCAAGTAGTAGATTGCTCGTTCAAATCCATCCTCGTCGTCTTGTGCCAGAAATCCACCGAAGGTGTCCTCCGTGGCAGATATATATAACTTCAAGGGTTTCCCCTTGACAGGCGGCATCATTACAGGCGGCGTTGTCAGCTTATCCTAGATTTCCTGAAACGCCTGCTCATGCTCCGTTTGCCAGCAAAACTCCTCTTTGTCCTTCAACTTCAACAAAGGCGAGAAGACCTTCGTTTTTCCAGCCATGTTGGAAATGAACCTCCGTAAAAAGTTGACCTTGCCGAGGAATTGTTGTAATTCCTTCTTCGTCGACGGAGGTCTGGCCGTCAGGATAGCCTTGGACTTATTTTTATCAATCTCAATCCCCTTGTGATGCACTAAGAAGCCAAGAAAATTGGCTGACGCAACTGCAAAAACACACTTCAAGGGGTTAAGCTTTAATTTATGTTTTCTCATTTTGGCAAATGATTTCGCCAAATGTGTTAGATGTTCGTCGTAACTAGCCGATTTGATAATGATATCATCGATGTAAATTTTAACAAAGTCATCGATGTTCTCACTGAAGATGCAGTTCATGGCTCGTTGATAAGTGGCTCCGGCGTTTTTGAGTCCGAATGGCATTACTTTCCATTGGAAGGTGCCTATTCCGCCGGGACATTGAAAAGCCAATTTTGGTACGTCGTCAACAGCCACAAAAATCTGATTATAACCTGCACTTCCGTCGACGACTGTCAGGAACATGTTGCCAGCGGCAGCATCGATTAACATGTCCGCCATTGGCATCGGATATTCATCTTTAGGAGATGCAAGATTCAGATCCCTGAAATTGATACATATCCTGATCTTCCCGTTCTTCTTCATCACGGGTACAACATTCGCTACCCACTCCAGATATCGGGCCACCTCGATGAAATTGGCCTTCAACAGCTTCTCGATCTCTTCCCTGATCAGTTTGCATACCTCGACGGACATCCTTCTCAGGGGCTGTTTCCGGGGCAAGTACCCTTCAAGTATCGGAATACGGTGTTCTACCAATTCCCTGCTCAATCCTGGCATCTTGTCGTAATTCCAAGCAAAACAGTCCTTGTATTCCTTCAACACTTGTATCAATCGATCCTTCTGGCCATCATCAAGCAATGCACTGATGTAAGTTGGCCTGTGATCATCTTCGCTGCCTAGCTCAATCTCGATAACAGGGTCCTGCACTTGGATGTTGATGTCGTCGAGCTTGGCTGGCGCCGTTGCTAGTTCCTCTAACTGAATTTCATCGCCAACCGATGGTGGCGTTTCCTCCTCGAAAATGAAATCGCCTGTATAGCATTCAGCCACGTAGGCCCGAAACTTTTGAATCAAATCGACACATGCTTGTTGCTCCGGCCCAATAACAACGATCTCCTCGATTTCCAGTCTGTCGGCTTTATAAGCCGATGGTCCCTCGTCATCAAGACAGTTCATCAGAACTGACAGTTGTGTTCCTGCGGCCCTTCTTCCTTGACGTTGCAAGGCCGACATAGTTCCTTGGCTAAACAAGCCATTTCAAATTGCGTCAACTTCTTGCTCGACGTGACTTCTTTAGGCCGTCCGTATTTATCTTGCCCGATGAATCTATAAGGTCCTACATCATCTCGATAGTACGCTGCCTCGACGGCGTTGATCTTCGCCGTGAATGGCCTGTTGTCGGCCATTATAATTTCGGATTCGGGAGCGTCTCCCCAGATTAATAAGCACTGATGCAGGGAGGACGGTACACATAGGTCTGAATGAATCCAGTCCCTCCCTAACAACGCATTGTATGAAGTTGCGGCATCTACCACAAAGAAAGCGATTTTCAGGCTGGTCTTTCCAATTTTCACCTCGACGGGCAAGATTCCTAATATGTCAGCCTTTCCCCCTGTGAAGTTACTAACAATCACTTTTGTATCCATCAGGTCCTCGCTGACCTTACCCAGCTTGTACATCGTTGATGAAGGCATTACGTTGACGGCTGCCCCATTGTCGACTAGCATTCTGTCGATGGGTTTTCCGTCGATGTGGCCTGACACGTAAAGTGGTCTGATGTGTCGGGCCATAAACGATGGTGGCTTCTGGAATATAGTCTCGATTTTCCTGTCCCAATCAGTCTCTTTCTCTTCATTGACCGATAACAGTTCGAAGTCTTCTGCCATTTGTGTACCACTTGCATGCCCTCGTCCCAAAAGCCATCAGTGGAATACTCCAGTTCCTCGTTGACGAATTCAACAAGTTCAGAATCAACGGCGTTGCATTCCATCATTGTCGAGCCGTTTGTCGCCTGACTGACGGCAGCATCTTCCACTGCTTTTATTTCTTTCTCGATGGATTATTTTTCAACCTCCTGTTTCTCGATTTCCTGGCCAGATTTGGCCTCGACAGCTGAGCCAGATTTGGCCTCGTTTTCCTTATTGCCTTTGTCGTTGTAGATCTCGACAAATTTTTCCTTGAGATCATTTCCTTCTTCTTCGTCAGCCAACAAGTCGTCTTCTTCCATCGCCTTTTCCAAATCTATAGTGCCAAATTTGACTTTCCCCGGGGTCCACTTGGAAGTGTCCATTTGTATCCAGCCCTTGGCTTCACTCGTTCCCTGTTTCGGTTTCTGTTCCACTGACGGGGGTTTCAGTTTCGGGTCATCTGATTGACCCTTCGATCTCCAGGAAACTTCGGGTGTCTGACGGGAACCCATCGATCCACTTGTGTATCGACAGGAATATGAACAGTTCGAGGCCTTGATGAGCCTGGCGGTGTTGTTTTCGGCGATGGACCATGCGTCCTGTCTCTGCGACTGGCGATCGATCTGACCTGCCTGGTTGGTGTTTTATCAGGGGATCTCTCCCTGATTCTGCTGCTACGGCTAGTGCCTTCTTGATGTCATCGAGGCATTCTGGTTCTAGCCTGCTCTCGGCGTTGTTCAGCCGTTATTGTTGCGTATTCTGTATATTCCATCGGGGCTTGGATCGAACATGGCCCCATCGGTCGAGGTGGTGGTGGTGGTGGTATCGCTTGCGGTTGTGGTGCTGTTTGGGGTGTTGCCTGCGGCTGCGGCATCATTTGATACGGATACCCTGACGGCATTGCACCTGGCCAAGGCATGTATGGGCCATATATTGCTGGGATGATGAACAACGGGACTGTTGCCAACTAAATTTGGCATCTCGCACACAAACCCATTTCCCTGTTTACCGGCGAGTAACCTGGCTCTTCATCAACGTATAATTTCTCACCAGTCGACGGATCCGTGACCATTATAACATTTATTCCTACCTCGTTTTGTTGGAAAGGATTGGTGTCAACCGTCATAGACTTTGTGATTTTCCAATCCGGGGCAAATCTCAAGATGCCCTTGTCGAGGTGATCCTGCATTATCCACCTGTACACTAGACACTCGTTTGTCGTGTGAGTCCATACATCATGATATTTACAATATGTTTTACCTGCTATCTTCATCGACGATGGAATCACGTGATCCCCTTTGAGTCGTAGGATCTTGTCGGCCAACAGCTGATCGAATATGGCCTCTGTTTTTGAGACGTCAAAGGAATAGCGTCTTTCTCTGTCGGTCTTGTACTCAGCATCTCGACGTACCAAGTTTGTTAGGATTCGGTAAGATAAACAGCCCTAGGCACAGCGGAATTTAATAATTTTAGGACCTCTTACGGAATCTTGCCAGGATACTACTCTAGTTGTATATATATGAATATTAAATAAACGATAGTATAAACAGTTGCACGTTATACCTATCTCCTTGCAAATCCAAGTTGGCAGACGAAGTCAAGTTTCTTCTCCAGCAAATCGATCCAAGCTTTTGTAGTAGCGCCCCACGTGTTGCGCCTCTACGAGTTGATACACCACAATATCACGAAAATTAATATAACCTAATCGACTAGAGCATATGGTATATTAATATCTAGGATTTAGGAACGATTCATGAACAAAAATCAAAAACGAAAAATTCTTCCACAGGGAAGAAGAGTTCGGTCGATTGGACTGGGAGAAGGGAGAGAAAATTTTGCTCTTGCTCAATTTTTTCTTAGAGGTGTTTGTGAAAAATAACTACAAGTTACCTACTTATAGTTATCTCTCTAACCTAGTCCTATTAGGACTAGGACTCCATTCTCCTACATGGATCATGGCCCTATCTAATTAGAAGACTAAGTCTTCTAATTAATTCATGGTCTAGTTAATTAATTTTGACCAGGCTTTATTTAATCTCCCAATTAAATAGTCCAATTAATTAACTATTCTCCCAATTAATTAATTCTGACTCTAAGTCCAATTAATTAATTATTCCTTTAATTAATTAAATCCCACTTAAATAATTAACTCACAAATTAAATTCCAATTTAATTTATGATCCTGATCCAATTCCAATTGGATCCTTCTTTGTTCCAATTAGGTCGACCCAGTCGACCCATCCATTATAATCGACCCAGTCGATTATATACCCAGTCGACCCAGTCGACTTGGTCGTTCTTATTTCCTCGCTTTCGCTTCATGTGTATTGTGTATGCCCCCGTAGGTTCACCACATAATTGGCCGTGGGTTATAATTAAATATTATTTAATTATTCGAGTAACATATACTCTAAATCAATCGAACACTCTGTCGACTGATCATTCCAAAATTAGCACCCCTGCCAATTTGGGAATTCTCCCACACTTCACGGTCGATGTCCAGCCACAAGCCCATGGAGCCCAATCACTGGTGAATTAATTCAGTGAACCTTTTATCATTTACAATTTCATATACGACATAATCTCTCCATCGATCAATCTCCTAGTCGAGACTTAAGGGTATGGTCTTTCATCGGTTCCCCTTTTCATTTGTCTTGAGCTTATGCATTCTGGTCTCGAAATAATTCTCTTTGACTTAACCTTTATGAGCTACTTACATAAAGCCTTCAGATACCTCGGCCGAGGATTTTACCAGAATTAATTTCTCACAGAAATCCATAGTAGAATTTCCCAACCTATCAAGTCGGGTCAATGGATCCTTTGTTGATGATATGAACCTGCATACGAGTTCCTCTATACCCAACATGAGTCCACAGAGACCATCTGGTAATCTCCAGTTAGTCGGAACTTCACATCAAAGTATAGACGTTCTCGCACTAGATAGACTCTATCACCTCAAGTATTTAGGGATCGTTCCTCGTATACTATTCTAAATTGGAATAACTTCATCCCCGATATGCGACTACCGCTTCCATGGTGAGTTATTTCCTAATTGGGATATTCAGTGCACTTGCCATCCCAGCAAGCCACCCACTTATGTGTATCGACTATCCCAGTCACACTCGTGGACCCCAGCGTTCTCCAGTTCATCGGAGTATACACAAAAGTGAGAGTCTAACCGAATCCAACGATGTCCTATCTCGATTGGATTCTGCGACTCTTGAATATGTTCTAGATCACGGCCTTGGAGATCAATCCACGGGTTGTCCCATAGCCCTGTGATCTAAGGACTTATATCCTTATGCGTAGATAATTATTGCATAAGATAAAGATGACCATATAATAAAAAATGCATTTATTAATCCAATTGAATGGTCCTTTCAATTAAATGCAGCCAAAATAGTTGGCTTGCAGGACACTATTCTATCAATCTCCCACTTGTACTAAAGCCAACTTTTCATACTTCTGATTCCCATCTTGGACAGATGTTTTCGGATGCCTTTGAGGCAATGGCTTAGATAGCGGGTCCGTCGTATTATCCTTTGAGGTGACACGTTCCATCTTTATGTCTCCTCCACCAATGATATAACTTATCAAATGGTATCATCTTAGTACGTGCTTGGATTTTGATGAGATCTCGACTCCTTCGATTGCGAGATAGCTCCATTATTATCACAGAAGATAGTAATGGCTCGACAATGCTAGGTATCACATCCATTTCCTGGATGATGTTTTTCATCCAAACACCTTCCTTTGCCGCTTGTCACGCGACAATATGTTCTGTTTCAGTGGTTGAATTTGCGGTAGTGTCTTGCTTGGAGCTCTTCCAGCTTACCGGACCACTATTGAGGCAGAACACGTATCCAGATGTCGACTTGAAGTCGTCTACATCACATTGGAAGCTAGAATCAGTATAGCCTTCCAATTTCAATTCTCCTCCACCGTATACCAAGAACAATTCCTTAGTCCTTCTCAGGTACTTCAGAATTGCCTTTACGGCTATCCAGTGCTGCTCACCTGGATCAGACTGGTAGCGACTTGTAACGCTTAAAGCGTACGCTACATCTGGTCTAGTACATAACATACCATACATTATGCTTCCTATTGCGGATGCATATGGTACTCGAGACATATTGCTTCTCTCTTCAGGGGTCTTTGGGGCCATAGACTTAGAGAGCGCAATTCCATGTCTCATTGGAAGCAATCCTCTCTTGGATTCTTCCATGCTAAATCTCTTCAAGATTTTATCTATGTACTGGGATTAGGAGAGGCCCAGCAGTCCTTTTGATCTATCTCGGTAGATCCTTATACCTAGTACAAAGGATGCTTCTCTCAAATCCTTCATTGAGAATTGTGTAGATAACCATGCTTTAGTTTCGGACAACACCTTTACATTGTTTCCAATGAGAAGAATGTCGTCAACGTAAAGCACCAAAAATTCAATTGTACTCCCACTGACCCTTTTGTACACGCAAGGATCGAACACGTTTTTGATGAATCCAAAAGTTTGGATTGTTTTATCGAATCGGATGTTCCAACTTCGGGAAGCTTGCTTCAGTCCATAAATGGACCTCTGAAGTTTGCACACCTTGTGTTCATCTCCTTTGGATGCATATCATTTTGGTTGCTCCATGTAGATCTCCTTGTCAATGTCCCCATTGAGGAAGGCAGTCTTTACATCCATCAGCCATATCTCGTAGTTATACCACGCAGCTACGGCCAGCAAGATTCGAATGGATTTAGGCATTGCGACGGGCGAGAAGGTCTCCTCAAATTCGATACCTGGCCTTTGAGTGTATCCTTTTGCCACTAGTCGTGCCTTGTAGGTTATTACCTCTCCGTTCACTCCAAGCTTTCGCTTATAGATCCACTTGCAACCCATAGGAGTCACTCCCACTGGTGGATCTACCAAGGCCCAGACCTTGTTTGAGTGCATGGAGTCCAATTCAAATTCCATGGCTTCGCGCCACTTTCCCGAGTCTATATCTAGCATAGCCTCTTCGTAAGTCCTTGGGTTGGTTAGAGACTGTCCAGTCTCATGCACCAGACTGTAGTACCTTTCGGGTTCTCTACGATGTCTTTCTGACCTACGAAGTATCGGTGTTTTCTGGTGCACTTTCATGCTCATGTTCTCCCACTGCCTGTGGCGATGGGTCAGCTTGATCGACCTCTTCGGCCTTTTTCAGCTTCTGTGACCTCATCTAGTTCTACGTTATTTTCCTTCTTGTCAACCAAGAAATCCTTCTCCAAGAAGTGTGCATTCCTTGAGACAAACGTAGTTTGTCTTGTAGGATCGTAGAACTCGTATCCTATAGAGTTTTCTGGATACTCCACGAATTGTATAAGATGGACTTTATGTCCAACTTATCTCCCACCAGCTTATTCACATAAGCGGGAGACCCATATGCGCATGAATGCATATGAAGGTACAATACCAAAACTCATATCACGTGATATGTTTTGGATCTGGATTCAGAGATACTTAGCTCAGTATCTTCGATTTACTCGATCAAGTTTCATATTGTTTGAATAAGGAATTTCATGTAACTGACAATAACTGACAATGTTTTGAGCGAGTCTTACATTTTGAGAATCTAATTCTCTATCTAAATAATCAATTGCGTGCATGATCGATTTTGAATTGGTCCAAATCTCTTACATGCTTTCATTGATTAGGCTCTCTTCTTTATTCCAAAAATAATTTGGAATTGTACATCACATCGTACTTTTACCCATGAGGGTGGAAGAGACGCCTTATCTCCCACTAATGCTTTAGTGCTTGTACACACTTTTAAATGGATTAAATCCATTGCAATTGTTTATGCCTCTTGGTTGCCTAGCAACCAACTACTAAATTTAATTTCCATTAAGCAAGATTCGAAAGTCGGTTACTATGTACAGCATCCCAGTCGAGCTCAGTCTTTGAATCTTTTAATTCGGAAATTGTTTTAGTATTCGTGTATTGCCTTTCGGTTTTTACAACGACTCAAGTGTGTGAAATCTTGATTATTTATATTTTATTGACTATGCATGTTATATTTAGTCGTTATATGAGTATCCATACTCATTTGCTTATGTACACCTTTTGCGTATAGATCTTATAGCGCAATCAGTTCCAACCATTATGGAACTATCACATCCCTTAAGATAAGGGATGGTATAAGCAGATTCTAATGATCTAAATAATCCATGGCTTTAGATGCATTGAATGCATCAATGAGTACTTCATCGGGCATCCAACACCCTTATGCATTACTTTAACCATAAGGTTAAGTTCAATAAAATGTAATCATCCCTTACGGAAAGACTAGGTTCAATTCCTTCTTTCCCTTGATCTTAATCCATGGAAGAACCATTTTGATTGACTTTACAACTTATCATCCTTACAGAAAAACCTCTAAGGTTATTTCCCTTCAGAGAGGATTCATTCCTCTTCTTTCATCTCGTAAGTCTTATGAGCTTTTCAACGAGATGTTACTTCCCATTTATGGGAGACTTCATGTTTGCCTTCAAGAAAATTTGGGCTTGAGAACCATCCTCAACCCTCTGGTGAAACTTATCACCTTTCTTATTTGAAGAGTAACTTCAAAAAGGCAGCTTGGTGAAACCTATCACCATCCCAGTCGAAGTGTAACTTCGAAAGGAAAAACAATGAAATCTTTGTAAGGAGATTAGTCCTTGCTTGGACTAGAGAATTGTTTCTCAAGTTTTGAAGTAATTTAAAATTCATTTGAGTTCAGTCAATTTATTTGATTCAAGTATGATGGTAAATATTCAAGGATACATTACTTATGATAAACTATCATAAACATGACGATAAATACGCGGCAGATTAATATCAATGCATAATTTACAAACATGGTTTTCATTTGTAATTTACTCCCACTATTTTTGTCGAATACTTATGCCCCCACATAAGGTTCGGGAAATAAAAATTTCCTAATGGGCTCAAGGCCCAAATGCAATCGCTCAGTACCCACGACTCGTTGGCCATACCAATTGATCCACTTGGTGGGCGATCACGTCGCCGGTTAACCATCCCAGCTAACCCTTGAGTTCATTTAGCCTCGTTTTTCATTATGGACCCACGACTCGTGAGACATCCATACTTACTCACGTTAAATCATGTCCAATACTCGTGAAGAGAAATAGTTCAATCCTAGACGCCCCACGACTCATGAGACAGCGCCTAGAACCTTGCTATCCCCTCCCTTGGCACTAAACTTTGCATCGAGGCAATAAACATACCATCTTCCTATAACTCGACCCACGACTCGTGAGACATCGAGATATATTCGTACGATATGCCTAAGACCTAGTAATTGGATAGGCTCGGACCATAAACACCATTCTATGCACCCGTTTTACGATTTAATATTATAATTGAATTTTATGTTCAATTGGAGGTTTTAAGTTTTTCTTGTGCGAGGTCTCATCAGATTATGCTTTATCTTGTTTACGTGATCTATTCTAAGCATGCATCTCATACATCAAAGAATAATTACGAAAAAGTAAACATTCATCACCTAGCATTGCACATACGATTGATCGATTGCCCATCCTATGCGATCCATCACGAGCCACATGATGGACCAATTGGTCAGTGTAGGGTGGAAATTAAATGTCCTAACTATTACAATTTACCAAGCCATACATCATGGGCCTTCTTGTAATATCCAGCTTGATTGGGCCTCCATGTAATGAATTGGGCCTCCATGTCCTCCAAGGTAATGGGCCTCCATACGGATCTCCAAGTCTTCATGAGGTCTTCTCGG
Source organism: Penstemon eatonii (assembly GCA_038501285.1). NCBI lineage: Eukaryota > Viridiplantae > Streptophyta > Magnoliopsida > Lamiales > Plantaginaceae > Penstemon > Penstemon eatonii. The sequence continues at coordinate 101,259 of JBCEGF010000583.1, forward strand.
CTCCAAGCCTAGTCTAAGCCTAGCTTATAAAAATAAAGGCCCTATTCTATTACATTCGTTTGCGCAAGCAAGGGCACCAATCACCCATTTAATTACAACCCATAAAATAAATAAACCAAAACTACACAGGGCTTAAGGGCAAAATCGACCAATCCACATATTCACTCAAGAACATGCATAAACTCACATAAGGGCATAAATGTAAATTTACCGGCTCCTTTAATTTTAATTCACAAAAATATCCAAGTAAATTTAATTTTGAATTAACAATTAATCTCTAAGATTAATTAACTCTTACTTGAGTTCCAAGTAATCTACAACTCTTATCTTGATAAAGTTGGTTAATTAAGATAGTTACAAATCTTCCAAGATTACTATCTTATTCAAAACTCTAAGTTTCCCAATTTTACAAGTCTCTAAGATTCTCAAGATAATCCTATTTTGACTAGATTAGTTAACTAAGGTAGTGTCCAAATCCATCAAGAGTTCTACCTTATCCAAAACTCCAAGTTTCCTATTTTAATAAGATCTCTAAGATCTTTAATCTTGGTAACTTACTAGAAGAGATTAATTTTAATTAAATCTCTTATCACAATTGAAACTCTAAGTTTCCTTGATTAATAAGATCTCTAAGATCTTTAATCTTGGTAACTTACTAGAAGAGATTAATTTTAATTAAATCTCTTATCATAATTGAAACTCTATGTTTCCTTGTTAATTAGATCTCTAAGATCAATCCAAGATTCACCAAGATTCCATAACAACCAAATCTCCAAGATTTTTAGGACTTCCAAAATAGGTGAGTTTGAGATCAACCAAAATTCAGCCACGAAGTGACGAATTGAACGCTGCCACGTGGTAGCACAAACATGGCCACGGAAGCCGCGCGTGAGCCCCACGCAGTGGCTGCTGTCGCGCGTGACAGCGCGTAGCACCGTGCTGCTGTGCATTGCCAGCACGTGGCAAACTGCCCGAGGGCAGCTGTCGTGTGCTGCACGCGCTGCCGCGTATGGCAGCACGCGGTGGCCGCCTAGCTGCGGTGCGCTGCTGCGCATCGCCGCGTGCCACCGCGGTTGATCCCAAAAATATATAATTTTCTTGCATTAACTCCAAGTTAACAGATCTACGTCCTAAAACATACCCTGTTAAAGAACTAGCCATTCATAAATCAAACATATGATTTAAATCACAGAATTTGCAAATTCATATATATACAAAGCCTAGAGTTGGCTCTGATACCACTGTTAGGATTCGGTAAGATAAACAGCTCTAGGCACAGCGGAATTTAATAATTTTAGGACCTCTTACGGAATCTTGCCAGGATACTACTCTAGTTGTATATATATGAATATTAAATAAACGATAGTATAAACAGTTGCACGTTATACCTATCTCCTTGCAAATCCAAGTTGAACCGTTGCTAGTTCCTCTAACTGAATTTCATCGCCAACCGATGGTGGTGTTTCCTCCTAAAAAATGAGATCGTCTGTATAGCATTCAGCCACGTAGGCCGGAAACCTTTGAATCAAATCGGCACATGCTTGTTGCTCCGGCCCAATAACAACGATCTCATCGATTTCTAGTCTGTCGGCTTTATAGGCCGATGGTCCCTCGTCATCAAGACAGTTCATCAGGACTGACAGTTGTGTTCCTGCGGCCCTTCTTCCTTGACGTTGCAAGGCCGACTTAGTTCCTTGGCTAAACAAGCCATTTCATGTTGCGTCAACTTCTTGCTCGACGTGACTTCTTTTGGTCGTCCGTATTTATCTTGCCCGATGAATCTATAAGGTCCTACATCGTCTCAATAGTACGCTGCCTCGACGGCGTTGATCTTCGCCTTGAATGGCCTGTTGTCGGCCATTATAATTTCGGATTCGGGAGCGTCTCCCCAGATTAATAAGCACTGATGCAGGGAGGACGGTACACATAGGTCTGAATGAATCCAGTCCCTCCCTAACAACGCATTGTATGAAGTTGCGGCATCTACCACAAAGAAAGCGATTTTCAGGCTGGTCTTTCCAATTTTCACCTCGACGGGCAAGATTCCTAATGTGTCAGCCTTTCCCCATGTGAAGTTACTAACAATCACTTTCGTCTCCATCAGGTCCTCGCTGACCTTACCCAGCTTGGACATCGTTGATGAAGGCATTACGTTGACGGCTGCCCCATTGTCGACTAGCATTCTGTCGATGGGTTTTCCGTCGATGTGGCTTGACACGTAAGTGGTCTGATGTGTCGGGCCATAAACGATGGTGGCTTCTGGAATATATTCTCGATTTTCCTGTCCCAATCAGTCTCTTTCTCTTCATTGACCGATAACAGTTCTAAGTCTTCTGCCATTTGTACCACTGGCATGCCCTCGTCCCAAAAGCCATCAGTGGAGTACTCCAGTTCCTCGTTGACGAATTCAACAAGTTCAGAATCACCGGCGTTGCATTCCATCATTGTCGAGCCGTTTGTTGGCTGGCTGACGGCAGCATCTTCCACTGCTTTTATTTCTTTCTCGATGGATTGTTTTTCAACCTCCTGTTTCTCGATTTCCTGGCCAGATTTGGCCTCGACAGCTGGGCCAGATTTGGCCTCGTTTTCCTTATTGCCTTTGTCGTTGTAGATCTCGGCAAATTTTTCCTCGAGATCATTTCCTTCTTCTTCGTCAGCCAACAATTCGTCTTCTTCCATCGCCTTTTCCAAATCGATAGTGCCAAATTTGACTTTCCCCGGGGTCCACATGGAAGTGTCCATTTGTATCGAGCCCTTGGCTTCACTCGTTCCCTGTTTCAGTTTCTGTTCCACTGACGAAGGTTTCTTCGCTGACTCTTTCATCGGGGCTTTCCCCTTAGCAATTTCCAACTCCTTTCGTTGGCGTAAATAACGCCTATACTGTGTTCGGGTCATCTGATCGACCCTTCGATCTCCAGGGAACTTAGGGTGTCTGACGGGAACCCATCGATCCACTTGTGTATCGACAGGAGTATGAACAGTTCGGGGCCTTGATGAGCCTGGCGGTGTAGTTTTCGGCGACGGACCATGCGTCATGTCTCTGCGACTGGCGATCGATCTGACCTGCCTGGTTGGTGTTTTATCAGGGGATCTCTCCCTGATTCTGCTGCTATGGCTAGTGCCTTCTTGATGTCGTCGAGGCATTCTGGTTCTAGCCTGCTCTCGACGTTGTTCAACCATTATTGTTGCGTATTCTGTATATTCCATCATGGCTGGGATCGGACATGGCTCCATCGGTCGAGGTGGTGGTGGTGGTGGTATCGCTTGCGGTTGTGGTGCTGTTTGGGGTGTTGCCTACGGCTGCGGCATCATTTGATACGGATACCCTGACGACATTGCACCTAGCCAAGGCATGTATGGGCCATATATTGCTGGGTTGATGAACAACGGGACTGTTGCCAACTCAGTTTGGCATCTCGCACACAAACCCATTTCCCTTTTTACCGGCGAGTAACCTGGCTCTTCATCAACGTATAAATTCTCACTAGTCGACGGATCCGTGACCATTATAACATTTATTCCTACCTCGTTTTGTTGGAAAGGATTGGTGTCAACCGTCATTGACTTTGTGATTTTCCAATCCGGGGCAAATCTCAAGATGCCCTTGTCGAGGTGATCCTGCACCATCCACCTGAACACTAGACACTCGTTTGTCGCGTGAGTCCATACATCATGATATTTACAATATGTTTTACCTGCTATCTTCATCGACGATGGAATCACGTGATCCCCTTTGAGTCGTAGGATCTTGTCGGCCAACAGCTGATCGAATATGGCCTCTGTTTTTGAGACGTCAAAGGAATTGCGTCTTTCTCTGTCGGTCTTGTACTCAGCATCTCGACGTACCAAGTTTGTTAGGATTCGGTAAGATAAACAGCCCTAGGCACAGCGGAAATTAATAATTTTAGGACCTCTTACGGAATCTTGCCAGGATACTACTCTAGTTGTATATATATGAATATTAAATAAGCGATAGTATAAACAGTTGCACGTTATACCTATCTCCTTGCAAATCCAAGTTGGCAGACGAAGTCAAGTTCCTCCTCCAGCAAATCGATCCAAGCTTTTGTAGTAGCGCCCCACGTGTTGCGCCTCTACGAGTTGATACACCACAATATCACGAAAATTAATATAACCTAATCGACTAGAGCATAGGGTATATAAATATCTAGGATTTAGGAACGATTCATGAACAAAAATCGAAGACAAAAAATTCTTCAACAAGGAAGAAGAGTTCGGTCGATTGGACTAGGAGAAAGGAGAGAAAATTTTGCTCTTGCTCAATTTTTGCTTAGAGGTGTGTGTGAAAAATAACTACAAGTTACCTACTTATAGTTATCTCTCTAACCTAGTCCTATTAGGACTAGGACTCCATTCTCCTACATGGGCCATGACTCTCTCTAATTAGAAGACTAAGTCTTCCAATTAATTCATGGTCTAGTTAATTAATTTTGACCAAGCTTTATTTAATCTCCCAATTAAATAGCCCAATTAATTAACTATTCTCCCAATTAATTAATTCCGACTCTAAGTCCAATTAATTAATTATTCCTTTAATTAATTAAATCCAACTTAATTAATTAACTCACAAATTAAATTCCAATTTAATTTATGATCCTGATCCAATTCCAATTGGATCCTTCTTTGTTCCAATTGGGTCGACCCAGTCGACTTGGTCGTTCTTATTTCCTCGCTTTCGCTTCATGTGTATTGTGTATGCCCCCGTAGGTTCACCACATAATTGGCCGTGGGTTATAATTAAATATTATTTAATTATTCGAGTAAGATATACTCTAAATCAATCGAACACTCTGTCGACTGATCATTCCAAAATTAGCACCCCTGCCAATTTGGGAATTCTCTCACACTTCACGGTCGATGTCCAGCCACAAGCTCATGGAGCCCAATCACTGGTGAATTAATTCAGTGAACCTTTTATCATTTACAATTTCCATATACGACATAATCTCTCCATCGATCAATCTCCCAGTTGAGACTTAAGGGTATGGTCTTTCATCGGTTCCCCTTTTCATTTGTCTTGACCTTATGCATTCTGGTCTCGAAATAATTCTCTTTGACTTAACATTTATGAGCTACTTACATAAAGCCGTCAGATACCTCGGCCGAGGATTTTACCATAATTAATTTCTCACAGAAATCCATAGGAGAATTTCCCAACCTATCAAGTCGGGTCAATGGATCCTTTGTTGATGATATGAACCTGCATACGAGTTCCTCTATACCCAACATGAGTCCACATAGACCTTCTGGTAATCTCCAGTCAGTCGGGACTTCACATCAAATTATAGACGTTCTCGCACCAGATAGACCCTATCACCTCAAGTATTTAGGGATCGTTCCTCGTATACTATTGTAAATTGGAATAACTTCATCCCCGATATGCGACTACCGCTTCCATGGTGAGTTATTTCCTAATTGGGGTATTCAGTGCACTTGTCATCCCAGCAAGCCACCCACTTATGTGTATCGACTATCCCAGTCACGCTCATGGATAGGGGTGCACATGGTACGGTTTTGCGGTATTTTTAACAAAATTTGTACCGTACCAAGTAGTGCGGTTTTTAAAAACTCAAAACCAAACTAGAGTTTTATGAACCATACCAACAAACTCGGTTTTGTGCGGTTCCGGTACGGTACGGTACGGTTTTGCGGTTTTTTCGAACAAACTTTTTCGTGCAACTTTTCATATAAATTAATCACATAGTTGACAATTATATAAGAAATTAATAATGTAATATCTTATAAACTATTTTTTTACATTAAATAAAGCATTGGAAAAGAAAATGTTCACAAATTTGACGCTATAGTTCGACCTAATTGAATAAAATTAATTGATTAATTATTTGATCATTGTTTTTATTATGTGAAGAAACTTATTATTTGGTATTTGTTGTATAGAATTTTTGCATATTAAGTTTTCAACATATAACAAATTTAATTTGTGCTAAATTTGAGTATATCTTTTTTTAATTGAACGATAGCAATGTAGTAATTATAAACTATGAAGGACTATAATATAATTTATAAATAATATAGTGTTCAATAATATTTGAATTATAAATTTATAAAATTTAGTTGTAAATTTAAAAAATAGAATAGTTAATTCATGTTTCTTTTCAATTTCGGTACGGTACGGTTTTTTACGGTATGAGAAGTCTAAAACCAAAACCATATCAAAATACTCGGTACGGTTTTCATTCATACCAAGACCTTCGGTTTTGAGAAAAAAAACCTAACATTCGGTACGGTTCGGTACGGTACGGGACGGTCCGGTACGGTTTTGAAAACCATGTGCACCCCTACTCATGGACCCCAGCGTTCTCCAGTTCATCGGAGTATACACAACAGTGAGAGTCTAACCGAATCCAACGATGTCCTATCTCGATTGGATTCTGCGACTCTTGAATATGTTCTAGATCACGGCCTTGGAGATCAGTCCACGGGTTGTCCCATAGCCCTTCGATCTAAGGACTTCTATCCTTATGCGTAGATAATTATTGCATAAGATAAAGATGACCATATAATAAAAAATGCATTTGTTAATCCAATTGAATGGTCCTTTCAATTAAATGCAGCCAAAATAGTTGGCTTGCAGGACACTATTCTATCAAAGTTATTTGGCACCTTGATGGTACGCTAAGGTTCTTTTGGTTTGGCGAGGGCTGGACAGACGGTGTTCTTGGGGCAGACCACTTCCGCCAATCCGATCTCGATATCCTGCTGCTCAATCGGTCGACTGACCTGATTAATATGTTCCTCGCTGGAATCAGCCATACCCACTTGATAATAATTTCCCCTGGGCTGTCAGCTGTTCTCATCTCTTAACACTCGTTCGTAACGGACCGCATGATAGGTCAACTCGAACAAGTCCTCATGGTACTGCGCCATCATGATCTTTCTCAATTCAAAATGCATGCCATGAATGGAAATCTTGATGCATTCTTTCTCCGGTAACGGGATGGCGCAGAAACCTCGGGCCCTGATGAATTTCTTCATATACTCCTCGAAAGTCTGTCCTGTCAGTTGTCTCATGTTTGATAGCTCGATGACCGACACTTCGAGCGGAGCCTGATAGTGGTTCATCGCGAATATCTTCTCTTTGGATGGCCAGTCGGGGACCGATCCAGGCTTCAAATTGGCATACCAATGGAACGCCATTCCTGTCAGGGAGTTGGGGAACAGTTTCAGCTTCAACTCGTTGGTCATATTGCCACATTCTAAGGAGAATCGAGCCAGATGCTATGTGGCAGACTGTGATCCCTCTCTCGAGAACAAAGTAAAGTTCGGCGTCCTGTAATTCATTGGAAACGGCACCTGATCGATATACTCCGGGTGAGGCTTGTTATACCTCGATGCCCTGTTTCCCTGTCTCCTGACAAACATCTCCTCAGCTTGGTTCGCCGTCAAGAGGTCTTCTGGACCCTCTGCTGCTCGATGAATAGTCCTGTCATAGGCCAATGGATTGGCCTGATGTCCTTCTGGGCCGTATCCGACGGCCTCTGATCGATCCTCTTCGAATCTGCCCCCCGAGTCTGGATGGGTGTTCCTTGCTTTGGAGGTGCTTCCTCTCCTGTCCGGGACATTAGATTGTCCGTTGCCTTGTTTGTAAGGCGTCTCGTCCCTTGATGAACTTTCCCCGATCTGAATCGTGGGGCCTTTGCCTTTGTCGACGGCAGTCTTCTGCGGCCCTGTCCAGGCCTGCGCTTGTATGCCGTTGGCGAGAGTGTTGATGCTCTCTGCGAGTGATGTCATCTTGGCTTCCAAGTGCATCAGGGAGTTATTTACAATGTTGCTGTCTTCCGTATTGGCCTGACTAGCAGCAGTGGCCGAGCCTAGCATGTGTTCGAACTTGCTGACAACATTAGACCATTCCTCCTGTTTGGTCTCAAGGTCCCTGGTGAAGTTACGAACCTCTGCTGTCAGCTCCTCGATTCTGTCGGTCCCTTCCATAGTTAGTGGAATCGTTGATAGATTTTCCAGTGTATGTGTCAAGTCAGTGATAGGATAGTGCCCAGCAAGCCAATACTAATTAGCTTGTTGAAGTACTATTTTCTTATGGTTTATAATTAATACGCCCGTTCATTCATAGTACGTGAAATTGAACAATGGCCAACTTCATCTCTCGTGAACTTATCCAAGCGATTGGATGAAATCCTAAGGTCACTATAGACTATGGGACGATTCACTTCAGTACTGAGTGCAATCATGAAACAGTCTCAAAGGTCGTGATCTTAAAACCGTTCCAAGTCATAGATTCCGAACGAGACGGACTATCGTAGGAATAGCCAAGACTTGTACAAGTATGCATGATTCACATGGAGTGAATTTGTAGCGTTTCATGAGCAAGGCATTTGAGGCCAGTGCATATGAGTAGGTGGTTCAATGGAGGATTGAACGCATCGAACGACCCGAAGAGAGAAACCCATTATGGAAGCGCATGACGCATATCGGTGATGGGATGTATCTCAAGGCTTATAATAGTGTACGATTTAGTCCTTAGACTTGAGGTGCTAGGGCGAATTCGGTGCACGAGTGTGCGTACTTAGATTTAGGTACTGGTCACGTAGCCTGGCCATAAAGTGCCTAAGTTGGATGCGTACACGACTATACGCGAGTGGTTAGTACTAAGAAAGGATCTATCGACTCATCCTGATAGATTGAGAGAATTTCCTGTACATTCTTCGATAATATGTTCCTAGAAATCCATGGCCATGGTTGGTGACGAATTTGGAAAGGGGTTTCCAAATTTAGCAGTCACACTGGAATTATTATCCAGAATTAGAAAGTACAGTATCGAGATAATTAGAGGTGCCGATCAATTCACACATCCTAGGTCTCGATCGGGAAATCATCGTGGAAGGACCGTATGTACATGGCAATTATAAGAGGTGAGGTTATCAATTATCAATTCACCATTAATTGGGCTTCATGGGCTTGTGGCTAGACATCGACCATGAAGTGTGGGTACTCATGAATTAATAAGGAAATTAATTCTGGAGTGGTCAATTAAAAGTTGTTTAATTGATCGGAGCATTTAATTGCTCGTTAATTAAATCACGAAAGTCGTGGGCCTGCTGCCAGTTGATGGTGAACCCAGAGGGTCACACACAATACAATTGGACGGTGACTGTCGAAAAGGAAATGTATGATTTAAAGTTGTTAAATCAAAGTAATTGAATTATGGTATTAATTCAATTGGAGAATATTAATTCGATATCTAATTGATTAATGTTCAATTAATTAATTAGAGTTATCTGATTAATTATGAAATTAATTAATGTAGTTAATTAATTGGAAGAATAAATTAACCAATTTTGGTATTGGATAATTATGGGTTGATTTTGCAATTATCTTGAAATAGGGGTAGGGGCGATTTTGACAATTAAAGGAAAAGGAGTTTTGATTCTTAAAGGACAAGCAAGAAGAGATCTATCAAATCTCACATTCCCAAGTTGACAAGAAATGAAAGATTTGGAGATTTGATAGATAAGAGAAGAAGATATCTATCAAGAGAAGGATTTTTTTTCCTATAAATACTCTTCCATCTTCTCTTCATAAGAGGCTTGCACAAGATACACAACCCTAAAAAGGCTTTTGAGAGAACGAAACTTTTGCTGAAAATTGAGAGAGAAAAATCGATTACACAAGTGAGGAAAATCAGATTTTTGACAAGAATATTCAATTGCAAATCGCCCCCTTTACTTTCGCCCCAAACCCTAGTCACCCAAGATCAACCTCGGCCGAACCCAAACTCGACCAGATCTGTCCTGGTCGAACCCTGTTCGAATCACACCAGTCCTGTGATTCGATTCTTCCATCTGTATCTCCTAATCCTGATCAAGATCTTAAGTCCAGATCCAGATCTGAAATCATTTGCTGACAAACCTGCGAGATCCAGTTCGTAGCCTAAGACTTGTAGGTGTCACTACAATCCAGTTGGTGTGGACTAAACTTTGGAGGTGAGACACATGGATCACTCAAGCTGTGGATCGAACCAAACACCTGGAGGAAACCACCACAAAACCGTGGTGAGGTAAATTGCGATCAACCCCTGTGTTTATTTAATTGTTTGATTCAACCTTTTCGTATAATTAACTGTGGAGAAAGATTTATGGGACTATTAGGGAACTCGAAAAAATTTTAAATTCCGCACTTTGTTGTATTGACAATCGAGCCCCGTACTAGAATATCCCAACAGTGGTATCAGAGCCAGGTCCATACGTTTTTATACGAAAAGGCCTGAACATATTGTGTTTTCACGGTATATGCTTGATTGTATATATGAGAACGCGTGATAATTATGTTCTGTTGATTGATTCTTGCTTGTTATGACTGGATCTATGATTGGGTAAAATTGCCTTTTAAGATCTGTGGCGAATTTATAGTTTTTCGAAAAATCAGGACTCTTTGTGCAATTAATCGCAAATCTCAAAATTAAGGGCTGAAAATTAATTTTTCTGTTTCTGGAAATTTTTGTAAAATCTGGACTGTTTTTGAAAATTCAATCGCACGGGTTTTTGGGCTGTTTTGCAATTTCCGAAAATTCAAGAACTGTTTTGTAATTTCCGAAAGTTCAGGGGTCAGTTTGCAAATTCGAAAATTTTATGGATTTCAAAATGTTATTTTCTGGTCCTTCTGTCCGAAAACTATTTTGGGGGTAATTTGTAACTTTTCAAAAGTTTTGGGGTCAAAAGTGCAATTTCCAAAAGTATAGGGGCTGAACTGCAATTTTCAAAAGTTGAAAAATCAGAATCTTAATATGAGGCAGAAAACTTGTTTTATTTATCCGAGAATTTATTTGTCATAATTAGTAGTGACTAAAAAGCAAGAATCATAGGAAGTTAGTTTTAAAAGATAGTTTTAAAACGAAGAAAGAAATACGTAAAAGTTGTTTGCATGTTTCTTGCTCTACGTGAACTTCTTATGTGGTTTTCGATCGCGCCGAGCCTTGACCATAGGTTAGATGTGATTGGTTTAATTTAATGCATGGTTTTTATTGGGCCTACGAGCCTGTTATTATTTTTGGGCCACTTTGATCCTTTGTAATAGAATAGGGCTTTACTGCTTTCCTAGTCTAGGATGGAGGCCCGTTTACAAGCAAGGTGGGAGCCCAAGAAGAATTGAAGGCCATGTATGCATGGTACATTGTGTAATAGCATAGGTCCTTTGAGAACCCTTTAGATTGACCAATTGGGCCAACATCATTGGCTCGATGATGGCCTGCATAGGAGGCTCCCGATCGAAAACATATTGTGGTAGTATGCATACTAGGCTTGTATGGCTTTTATTTATTAGTCGATTTATGATTGCTTGTGTGTTTGCGCGCTAGAATCCGGATCGTAAATAAAAGATAAAGCATAATTGAAGCGGTGAGATCTCGAGGAGAGTTTCCTTAAACTTTCAAAACCGAAAATTCCCCTCTCGAATAAATATTAAGTCATATTGGGTTAAATATAAAATAAAGTTTTATAAAATCAAAGCCTTCCATTAATAGGGACTAGTTTATGTTATCTACTTATCGATAGAGGTGATCCAGAGTCTGGCACCCGAGTCGAAGAAAGGGGCAATACACGAAATTCCTTGATTCTAGTTTTTTCTAAAACTTGACAAGGGTAGGGACTTGTCGGGACGTGAATATCGACCGATAACTAGTTACGGAGAATTCATGACCGGGCCCGTTTCATATCATGATTAATGGGTTAGACATAACGCGTAGTAACATTTATGATGTAGCAGTGCTAGATAAATGCGAAAAACGAGGCAAAATAGCTTGAAGGTTGTGTAGTAGACACAATTGGTAAAATGTATACCTACCTAGGGAATTAATTGTATGGCCACGAGTCGTGGGTGCAACTAATTGCTGCTGGGACGTCAATACCTACTAGGAAATAGATTTTTCCCGAAACTAGAAGGGGTTATTGTTTCGATAAAATAGTGGGAGAACTTTTTCGATAAAAAGTCCAAATTTCGTTAATTATAAGTATTAATATTAAAACTGTCTGCTTATAGTTGTCTATTTTATTGTTAGCCATGTACCATCCAAACGATGCTTAGTGCGCATTAGAAACGAACCAACTTTGGGGTCCATTATGCGCAATTACCTTCACGAGACAAGCATGGCTGAGTTTAACAATGTTAGAGAATATTGTTCTTACTTAACCAAAATGTTCAAACGAATCAAAAAGTTTGGAACACAATTGTCTTTAGAAGATGAGATAGAAATTACTCTCAATGGCTTGTCTGACACCTTCACTCATTTCATGCAACATTGTGATATTCCGCCTGATGGAATTAAAACAAAACAATTGCATGAGTTGTTAGACAAATATGAGAAGCTCATCTGCAAGGATGGGGTCTATACAAAAGGAATTGCCACATGTGTAAGTACGAAAATAAATTAAGGAGGCTTGCTGAAAGGAAATTCCTGAACAGACTTAACAATGGTATGACTTAAAGTTATACACCTGTTAATTCTCTTGATGTAAGACATCTGATAAACCTTCATTTCTGTAAAAGTGTTTGCAGGTGATGATGGCATTCCCTCCCCACCTAATAGGAAGAAATTCCTTAAAAGGAAGATGCGAGTAGTGCAAAAGAACATGAGGGAATGTTGCTTCAGGGATTGGGTCAAGGACCATCTGGACCTAGACATTACTTTTAGCAGAAGAAGTTTCTCGTATTAGCATGAGTTGTTAGTTTTAGTTTCTTTTGAGTATTATTTCAAATTTTTTACAAGACATTATTGCTTTACCATTGAGAATGGAATTTATTTAATTAGAGCAATTTAACTTTGTACAAATGTTGATGTTTTGAAACATAGAAATAAACAATGATAAACGAATCAAAACTTCGAAGACTTTATGCTGAATCGAAAAACCTGGATAATCGTTCACACTGAAATGTTTATTTTGGACATCCTTCCTAAAGAAATATTCGAAAGAGAAAGGTTTTTGTCTGCTGTTCTTGAAATAAGGAACTTGGATAAACCTCCGAACTTTCAAATCTTGTCTTAAAGGAATAATAACCGAAATAAAGGACTGCTAGGCATTCCAAACATTTCAAATCAATTAGAACTAAAAGCACTAAGAAGGATGCTGCTTCATATATACTTACGATTTCAATCGTCAAAGTGTATGTATACTTGGCCGAAGTACAATTCTGAAACTATTGAAGTAATTCAATAGACGTTTTGGAAATGAAGTAACTAGATGCATTATGTCAAAAGCAATTTGATCTAATCAAACTTGCTGAAACATAAGCAACTGAATCCTCGATTATCTAAAGGAGAATAGAATTCTAAACAAAGCAAATCAAAGAAGAAGATCGAGCTTTGATGAAACTTGGTTCGACTCTCGACTATGATCTTGCTAAATTCCTATATTCACATTAGGGGATAGCCTCCCCTGACTCTTCAAAAGTACTTGGTCTAGTATTTTTCGAAGTAAGTTCTTACACCGCCATGTCATCTAAGACATAGCAACACACCCTTATATGAGAAATTAGATGGTAGATCTGATTCATATAAAGTTTGTGGGGTATCCGACGAAAACCATTGGATACCTGTTCTACGACAAAGAGGAACGAAAGTATCTCATAAGAAACTTGTTTCTCTGTTGGCGAATCCTTGTCAAAGGAAATAAGAAAGGTCATAGAACTTGATGAAGTCAAAGGAACTGGACCCATCCTCACAAACAGTGGGAGTAAACCCTGAAACCTGCCGAACCGATCCATGCACAAATAATTAGTAATCTAATCAAATTCGTAAGGAACTCAAAATTTCATTTTACGAAATTGAGAAATTGGATTCTGATTCAAGATTACAAAGAGACTAAGGGATATGGCATTAAGCCATAAGATTCAAAGTGGAAAGTTTGACTCACCTAAGGGCGATAGGTCAGTCTTCAAAAGTCCTTCTAGGACCAATTCCGTTTGCAAACGTCAAAATCCATTTGGAAACTATTAGCCATAGAAAGGTGGTTTTAACTACCAAGGTAATGACTATTGGATATGAATCCTGCATCTCACAATTGAAAATTGATGAGAAGATCTCTATTCAAATCCAAAGGTCAATCTGTGACTTTTTCCCAAACTTGGAACATGCAACTTGATAAGTCAATCAAGAATGTTAAAGCTGTCAAAAGGCATATGGATTCCAAATGTGCAAAAAGGATCAGTGGGAGCATAGTTAAATTCGCAACGCAACGAGATGTTGATCTACACATCAAGTGCGATATAAGGATATCAAAGAAGCACAGACCAAAGCGTGTTATTCACGCAATTTTCCTTGATAAGATTTGGGTATTACATCTCACCTACTGGCAATACGTATTTATGGAGATAAAAGTGAAGTAGATGTTACAATTCACCAAATCGAAGTACAAAGACTATATATTGATTAAATTCAATATGGAAGAATCCAAGAAAGGATTAATTTCCAAAGAGATAAAATTTCTCTTACTTGTCTAATGAGCCCTACATATAAATGAGTAAAGAAATAACTATCTCAAGAAGCCTTATGCTTTAGCATTTGAATTGCATGTAGCATGCAGAAGTCTTGTACTAGACCGGACTCATCAAGATGCTCTGATCATTCAAGAGCTACTGATAGTCAAACACCAGTCAAGGACACTGGACTACCATTAAAGCAATCCTCGAAGATAATTAAAGGATATAATGCTGGTCTGTGGTAGTAATGGAGAATTGAAAACTCGAAGAATTTAGTGATTTGAGATTTCCAGTCTGAAGTGGATGATTTATTCTGTCTCGATGAAGCGAAGGTAAAATTGGAAGAAATTCCAAATAATATACCATTGCCAACTCAAACAGAATAAAAGCAGCATTGTGATGCTGCACAAGAGAAAGTGTTTAGATGAGAAACATTCGTCCAATAATTGGATGAATTACCTAGCATGACAAAAGCCTGTCATAATCTTAACCGATTTATATAAGGCAATTGCTCAATGAAAGGGAAACGAGATCTCACCGATAATCTGAACACAATACCATATGATTGAACAAGTCATAGATAATTGAGACGCGTAAAAGTACTACGTTATCTCAAAAAGACAAACTTTGCAGATCCACTAATTAAGCTCTTTCACAAATGGGTTCGAGGGACATCTTGGTATAGATGGGTCTTAGAAATGTTGTGATTGGCTTTAGGGCAAGTGGGAGATTGATAGGATAGTGCCCAGCAAGCCAATATTAATTAGCTTGTTGAAGTACTATTTTCTTATGGTTTATAATTAATATGCCC
The DNA here is from genome assembly GCA_038501285.1 of Penstemon eatonii. Lineage (NCBI taxonomy): Eukaryota > Viridiplantae > Streptophyta > Magnoliopsida > Lamiales > Plantaginaceae > Penstemon > Penstemon eatonii. The sequence continues at coordinate 116,536 of JBCEGF010000583.1, forward strand.
GTTCATTCATAGTACGTGAAATTGAACAATGGCCAACTTCATCTCTCGCGAACTTATCTAAGCGATTGGATGAAATCCTAAGGTCACAATAGACTATGGGACGATTCACTTCAGTACTGAGTGCAATCATGAAACAGTCTCAAAGGTCGTGATCTTAAAACCGTTCCAAGTCATAGATTCCGAACGAGACGGGGTATCGTAGGAATCGCCAAGACTTGTACAAGTATGCATGATTCACATGGAGTGAATTTGTAGCGTTTCATGAGCAAGACATTTGAGGCCAGTGCATATGAGTAGGTGGTTCAATGGAGGATTGAACTTATCGAACGACCCGAACAGAGAAACCCATTGTGGAAGCGCATGACGCATATCGGTGATGGGATGTTTCTCAAGGCTTATAATAGTGTACGATTTAGTCCTTAGACTTGAGGTGCTAGGGCGAATTCGGTGCACGACTGTGCGTACTTAGATTTAGGTACTGGTCACGTAGCCTGGCCACAAAGTGCCTAAGTTAGGTGCGTACACGACTGTACGCGAGTGGTTAGTACTAAGAAAGGATCTATCGACTCATCCTGATAAGATAAGAGAATTTCCTGTACGTTCTTCGATAATATGTTCCTAGAAATCCATGACCATGGTTGGTGACGAATTTGGAAAGGAGTTTCCAAATTTAGCAGTCACACTGGAATTATTATCCAGAATTAGAAAGTACAGTATCGAGATAATTATAGGTGCCGATCAATTCACACACCCTAGGTCTCGATCGGGAAATCATCGTGGAAGGACCGTATGTACATGGCAATTATAAGAGGTGAGGTTCACAATTATCAATTCACCTTTAATTGGGCTTCATGGGCTTGTGGCTAGACATCGACCATGAAGTGTGGGTACTCCTGAATTAATAAGGAAATTAATTCTGGAGTGGTCAATTAAAAGTTGTTTAATTGATCGGAGCATTTAATTGCTCGTTAATTAAATCACGAAAGTCGTGGGCCTGCTGCCAGTTGATGGTGAACCAGAGGGTCACACACAATACAATTGGACGGTGACTGTCGAAAAGAAAATGTATGATTTAATGTTGTTAAATCAAAGTTGTTGGATGAAGATGAAGGCACTAAAGGAAATTTGATAAGGGAGGTTTTGATGCATTCCAAAACTTCAAAGATTGGCTAAGTATGGAGTAACTTAGCTGATAAACTTATCAAGGAATTTTGACCAAGTAATGAAGACATCAGAAGAGTCAAAGTTTCAAGGTCCAAGACTTCTGATCTGCTGAAGTAAAGTTATCAGACTAGTGAAGATCAGCTGACTCAAATCAGATATGTTCAAGTTTGAGATCAGCCGAGTTCACCATCAGACTTATACTTTTATCAGCCAAGTGAAGAAGATCATGAAGTGTTCCCAACGGTAATAAATGCCCCTTGGAGAAATAAATGCTGAAGTACGAGGTTATTTAAGACAAATGATTGAAGAAATGCTTCGCATCAGCCGAGTGCATTTAATGCTGCATTTAATGCTGCCTGCAGAATAGTACTGTTCATAGTACGGACAGACTGCAAAAGAGCCGTTCGCGGATTTTAAGGACCAGTACTTGAGGAATTTGAATCCTGTCTCTCTTCAACGGACACTTTTCAATCCTCAAGTATAAATAGCTGAAAGAGACGAAGAAGAAAGACGCAACACAATCTCTGAGAAATTTTCGAAGCAAAATTCTTTAAGTCTCAAGAACAGCTCACTCATCAGCTGAGTCATTTGTTGACGAAAAGCAGAGTTGAAGAATCAAGAAAAATACATCTTCTGAGTGATTTTGTAAACAAGAGTGTTGTGCGGAGTTGTGATCCATCTTTGTGAGTGATCAAACTTCAGAGAATAGGTTTTCTGTGTGATTTCCTATTGCGAACTTGTGGTCGTTTCATTTGTTGTTCGACGCAAGCAGAGTATACTGTAAACTTTGTGATTATAGTATATCCCAGAATCTAAGTGATCTGGAAGAGTGGACTAAAGGATTTTTATCCATATAACCACTATAAAAATTACTTGTGTTTTTACATTGCTTTTCAAACTTGCATATTTGCTGATTACTTAAAAACACATTAAATTAACTGTTTGAAAAAGAATTCAAAGGAGTTTACAAAACTGGGGAAACATTTTTCAAACTGCTAAGATTACTTGTGAAAAACACTTTGAAAATCCGCTGCAAGTACTCTAAGTGTTAAAACTGATTTTAACAAAATCAGCTAAGTAATAATCAGACGAGTGGTCAACAAAACTGTTCAAATATTTGTTCGCGAACAGAATTGTAACTAACTAATCTGATCAGCTTAGTCTGTTCAGTTGAGTGAAAGTTTTAGAGTTAAAATTAGAAGAAATTTTTAAAGAGGTTTATTCACCCCCCCCTCTAAACCTCTTCTGACCACTTGGGACCAACAAGTGGTATCAGAGCAGGTGGTTCATTTGAATCAGCTGCCTGATCAACGAGCTTGATCCAAGTGTTTTTCAAAGGTTTTCAAAACTTTTCAAAAGAGCATCTTTTTGAAAAATCAAAACTTTTTGAAAAATGGATTGTATCAGCCATGTTCCCCACATTGCTGGTATGTCCTTTGAGGACTGGAAAATCAGAATGGAGATTTTCCTTGCTGCTTATAATGACAACATGTACACATGTATCATTAAAGGTCCATTCAGATTCACAAAGACCATAAAAATAAATGAAGTAGATACGGTTGTGGAGAAAGACCTTCATGACTCCAGAAGAAATAAAGCTTTACAATCTAGACAAAGTTGGGAGATTCATCATGACTAAAGCCCTGGATAATGATAGGTTTGACAAGGTCAAACATTGCAAAACTGCAAAGGAGATGTGGGACAAAGTCAGAGATATGAGCGAAGGCAATGATGCAATAAAGGAGCATCAGCTCACTGTTGCCTTGGAGAAACTTGACAACTTCAAGATGAAGTCTGGAGAAACCATTGACCAGATGGACACCAGATTCACCAGAACTCTGAATGAAGTTTTAAAGTTGGGAAAGACCTTCACTGACAAAGAAATCACTGTCAGAGTACTAAAGGCCCTACCCCCAAAGTTCAATATGAAAGTGACAGCAATGGAAGAATCAAGGGATTTGGGAAAAATCTCTCTTACTGAGCTGTTTTCTGTACTCAAGGCATTCGAGTATAAACTGCCTAGAATGGGAATTGAAGAAACCTCAACTTCAGGACCCACAGCTGCACTGGTTGCTGCTGAAAATCAAAGAAGACCAGCTCAAAGAAGTATAGAAGTGGACTCATCTGATGAAGCCACAATACTCAACAAGAAGGAGTACACTGCTGGAGATGTTGCACTGTTGATGAACAATTTCAAGAAGTTCTACAAGAGAAAAATGAAGAACAAATACAACAATGCTTCTACTTCTAAACCTAACTTTTCTTCTCAAGAAAAAGATGATTATAAAGCAAAACTAATGTGTTACAACTGCAGGAAATTGGGACATTTTATCAAAGACTGCCCATATCCAAAAGCAGAAAAGTACACTGAAGAGGAGAAGAAAATGAGAAAAGAAAGAAAGCATCAGAGAGGCAAGGCAATGATGGCTGAAGCAGAAAAGCTTGCTGCTGTCTACTCATCTGATTCAGATTCAGACACGTCTGATGAAGAATCGTCTGATGAAGAAAAACCTGCTCTCCTCTGCCTGATGGCAAAGGAATTTGATGACTCAGAGGATGAGGTAACTCCTCAAGATAATGAACTATTCAATTCTCTAGAGCAAATGATGTTGAATAATACTACTATTGCTGGGGAATTTGTTAAGCTTAAGGAAGAGATGATATTGCTAAAAGAGCAAAATAGTTCACTGAGACTTTTAGCTGAAAAGCCAAAAGAATCAGCTGAATATAAACAGCTTGAGCAAGAGCATGAATCTCTGAAAGCTGAATGTGAGGTCTATAAAGGAAAAATCATGGAACTTGAGAAAATTATTGAGTCTCATGATAAGTCAACTGTTGCATCCATGCATACATCTAGTAAACAGGAGACACCTGTTACGCTCCAAATACGAGTACGTAAACGCGCAAGTATACGGTCGTTACAAGTAATAAAGTGATAAGGAGTGTCGAACCCACGAGGAATTGTTCAATTAATTACCAACTAACGTCTTGTTACTTCGACTTAGATTCGTAAGTTGAATTTGGTGAGGTGATTGTGGTTTTGATACTACAACTCAAATTAAGGTGATTTTGAAACTAACACTTGACTTAATATATGTAAAGGCTTCTATGATTTTACGTCACCTAGTTCAATTCAAGACAAACGACTCAACAATTGACAACCATACTCACGTTTGTTGTTCAAGATTTCGTAAATTATTCATACGTATCTTTCGATAGCGTACGAACCTACCAAAGTAGACTAATCCAATTTATGTCTAAGAGGATTAAGCCTAAGTGATGCATTAACTCCAAACCTTGTTAGAACATGAAATGACCTAGGTATACTTTTATCCTAAAATCAAATCACAACCTAGTTTTTCAATCTAATCTTTAATCCACTATGTCTAGCAATTAAAGATCAATCCATTTCATCCTATGGTTAGCTAATCCATAAGTTGACAAAAGCTCAAACTAGTTTAACAAACACTTGTATACAAGCATATCAACAACCATTAACTCATCATTTAATCAAGAATCAAGAACCAAACATAGGATCAATAAAAACATAGAATAAATGAGATTAGCCACTCATAACAATAATATATCATTCATTACATTAAAAGACATCAATATAAATGAACAAAGTAAAAGAGTTTAGAGTAAGCTTAGTGAAGAGGTCTTCAACAACTTCTCCCTCAATGCCTTTTTATCTTCTTTGGGGAGTCCAAGTGAGAGTTCATCTCTTTTCTTCAAAAGGGAGGCAAGAGAGAAAAATGTAAAGTGATGAAGTGTAGAATGAGTTGAAGTTGGTTGAATGATTCCCCTTTAAGCCTCTAACCTAGAGGAACAACAAGTTCATCATGCCTAAGTTACCCTCCAAACTATAGTAACAAAGGCCAAAAAGTCCTAAAGGAAGTTGTATTTACAAGTGGGAGAAGGGCAATATACAAAAAGGCCCTCAAAATACGCAGAAAAACAGAGCAGACCTTGCCGCGGCGAGGTCCCACCTCGCCGCGGCGAGGTTTATGCCGTAGGAAAACTTGTTTTTTTTGCTGGCAACTCGCCGCGGCGAGCCTCCACCTCGCCGCGGCGAGGTTTATGCCGAAGGTGAGCTGGTGTTTTCTGCTCTGCCACACTTCCTTCCGAGCAGCATATCTTTTGATTCCGAACTCCGATTACGGATCCGTAAAGTCCGTAGCGTAGCTAACTCACTCATCTATGACATATCCAAAATTCAGCTCATTTGGATCATCTATGAAATATTTATGCATGTTCTAGTGAGCAGCTATCTATATTCTTGTACAATTTGCTCCGGGTTCTAATTGCTTTGAAGCTCAAGCTTGACTCGCGGGGTGGGTAGAGCGACTCGTGTTGGTCCCAAGTGGTCAGATGAGGTCTAGAGGGGGGGGTGAATAGACCTCTGAAAATTTTTGAACTTAAAAACTTTTCAGTCTTCTGTCAGCAGACTAAGCTGATGAAGAACAGTAAGCAGACTAGTCTGATCGTGAACAAATCTTGAACAGACGACTGACCACTCTTCTTACAGTGACTTAGCTGTTTTTCAGCAAAACAGTTTTCCAAGAGTATACTTGCAGCGGATTGTTTGAAAGTGTTTTTCACAAGTAAACTAATTTCTAAAAAGATTTTATCCCCAGTTTAAAACTCCTTATAAAATCTTTTGATTGATTCAAAGTGTTTAAAATGCAAATTTTAAAATATGCAAGAAAACTTTAAATGCAAGATAACACAAAGAATTTTTATAGTGGTTATATGGATAAAAATCCTTTAGTCCACTCTTCCAGATCACACAGATTCTGGGTTATACTATAATCACTTAGATTACAATATTTCTCCACTTACACCTAAACAACTAATGAGAAGGCTGTAAGCTCACAATAGGAATTCACAAAGAAGACCTATCCTCTAAAGTAGAATCACTCACAAAGATGGATTCTCACTTCGCACAACACTCAGCTATTACAAAATCACTCAGATAATGTTTTTCTGATTTCTTCAACTGGGTTTCTGTCAACAGATGACTTCCACCAGACGAGTGAGCTGTTCGAGCTTTTGAGACTTAGAGAAATTCTGCTTCAAAATTTCGATCTCTGATTGTTGTTGTGTGTTTTGCTCGATTGAAATTCAGCTCTATTTATACATGGAGATGAAAATATGACCGTTGAAGGCAAGTCACAAATCAAATCCATTCTTCAGCTCTTTTGAAACGGCTCTCTGCAGCAAACCGTACAGTGTACAGTACTTTTCTGTCCATTGCATTTAATGCTGCATTTAATGCACTCTGCTGATCTGAGGATATCTTCAATCATTTGCCATTACTACCCTTCTCTTCCAGCATTTATTACACCAAGTGCATTTATTACCGTTGGACTAATCTCTTGATCTCTTCCACTCTGCTGATCAAAACGACTCTGCTGATAGATACTCTGCTGATCAAATACTGAACTAATCTGATTTGACTCGGCTGATGATCTACCCTTCTGTTCGCTGTTTCAGCAAGAGATCACTAGTCTTCTGAGCTTTGAACTTTGAACTCTTCTGATGTCTTCTTTTACTTGTTCAAAATTCTACCAAGGGAACTAAGCTTTCCATACTTAGCTGATTATGATGTTTTGGAAATCATCAAAACCTTCCCTTAAATTTTGACTTCTTTCATCTTCATCTTCATCCAACAATTTCAGCTGAATCTTTGGCAGCAGCTAGTTCCTTATCAGATTTGGCTTTTGCTTCAGATTCTTCAAGTTCAGCTTGCTCTTCTTCTGTAATTTTCTCATCTGTTGGTCTGCTTGATTCTCCCATATCTCTTTCAGTCTCACCAGCAGATTCTTCTAATACTTCAGTTTCTTCAGCATCTTGATTTCCTTCTTCCCTTTGGAAATCAACCCTTTGCTGTCCAAATATCCTTTCTTCCCCCTTTTTGTCATCATCAGCAGGGACAGGTGGATATTGTGGCACAACTGGTGTGATTAGAAGTGAATCACAGAGAAGCTTGATGTTCTCTTCCATAGCATGAATCTGAGCTTGTTGTTTAAGTTGATTGGCCTTAACAGATTTGACTTCCTTGAGCAAGTCTTCTCCTTGATCACCCAATTGAATTTGAGTTCCCAAAATCCAATTTGATGAAGCAGTGATGTCTTTCATCATGTTTCCCATGACTTCATCTTCTGCTTGGAGAGCCAATTCAACAGTTTGTTCTATCTGCTTCCAACCTTCAGTAGTGCTCTGAGTCCTTCTTCTAAGTATATCCATATCTTGGCAGATGGATTTAACATTGTGAGCAGTGTCTTCTATTATATCAGATGGGACAGCAGCAGCTTTCTGATCTGGTTGTTTAACAGCAGCTATTACTTCTGCAGCTAATTCCTTCTTCATATCCTTCAGAGAGTTGGTGATCATTTGTTGGATGGAGTCCAACAGATTTGTCTGAACACCATGAGAGGTTGAAGGCATATCTGAAGTAGCAGCAGGTGTATCTTTCATAAGTTGCTCTGTTGGCTGAGTTGTCAACGCAAGAGATTGATCTGCTGATTCACCAGCAAGGCTTGGAGTGCTTTCCTTCTCCTTAGCTTGATCATCTCTCTCAGCAGCAACTTCTTTATCTTTGTTCTGATCTTCTGGAATTTCTTCTTCCTTCTTTGAATCATCAGCAGCATCAGACTTATCACCCTGTGCAGTGTTCTGATCAGATGGGTCTGAAGTACCCTCTTTTTGCTTTGGTTGATCAGATGACTTTTCTTTTTCTTTAACAGCAGGGGCTATAATCTTCTTGACAGTCTCAACTGTCCTCATCAATCCTTCATTGTTCACAGCTGACCTGTTAGAAATCCAAGTAAAATTATCAAGAGGAATAAAAGTGGATGAAGGTTCCTCAGGCAGCTCCTCATAGGGTTTGATGTTTGGACCATAGACAATGTGTTTGATGTTTGGAAGTGGGACTAATGAGCTTGGTTGTCCCCTTAACTTCCTTGATTTCTTTGCCCCTCCATTGCTTGAGCAATAGCCAGTTTGATAGATCTTTCTTTGAGGTCTACTGAATCATCATAGTCCTCAGCAATAGACTCAAAAATCTTCTTGGCTTCAGCTTTAACTAAGTGACTTATCCTCATTCTCAACCTGTCCAGAAAGAATTCTGAATCAAGTGCTTGAATGAGAGAATCCGTCTCAAGCCATTTCAGTACCCATGCTTCTTCAGCAGCAAAGGCTTTCCATTTGGTCATTTCAGCTGGACTCTTTGTCAGTCTGAATTCCCTCCACCTGTTGTATCTGATCTTCTGATTTGTGAACTGTGTCAGGCGGTTGACCCTTTCATTCTCAGCATCAAGCCTTTTTAGGAATTCTTCAAAGATAGCAGGGTCTTCCCTGACAATCTCCAAAGACAGTCTAATCTCTTCTCTCTTCTTTGGCTTTGTCTTAGGTGCAGGCATAGCTGGTATTGGTTTGTTAGGATCCCTTGGTTCACCAATAACTATCCCACCAGTATGCTGATGTCCGTGAGCATCCTTGGTGCTTGCTTCAATAGCAGCTTCCAACTCTGCTGCCTCAAGAGCATCCCTCTGCTCCTGAGTCATCTTGCTGGCTTCTTCCTCCAGCCTTTTTAGTTCTAGGCTCTTCAGCCTATCCTCTTCTGCTTTCTCTGCAGCCTTCCTTAGCTTTTCAGCATCATCTTGTCTTTTCTTTTCTGCAGCAGTCAGATAAGTAGCAATTTTGCCAGTCCTTCTTCTTCTTGTTTCAGGACTCTCAATTGCTTGAAGAGGGATTGCAGCAACTGGGGTAAGATGCAACAAAGGTGCATCTCCTTCAAGTGTTGTACTAATCTGCTGTGCTCCTTTAGCTTCAGCAGATGGTACAGCAGATGAGTCTTCTGTTGACCCTCTAACTTTAGAAACAACTTCATCTTCAGCAGCAGCAACTTTAGAAGCTTCAACAGCAGGCTCTTTAATTGTCAGTGGTCTTTCTGCTTCTGTTGTTTCTCTAACAGTTGCAACAGGTTCTTCAGAGAAAGTGACCTTTCTCTTAACCTTTGACTTTGCAATCTTTTTGACAATGGGGTTGGCAGTAGGAGGTCCCCTTGCCTCACTTTTTGTTCTCATCCTCTTCAACCTTTGAAGAGGGATTTCTTCCTCAGATTCTGTCCTTTCAGGAGAGGAGTCAGTCTTCATCTGCTCAATCTCCTTGGTGAAATCTTCAATTATGTTTTCAGGAACTTCATCCTCAGGAAGTGCTGAAACAGTCTCATCAGCAGACTGTGTTGTTGGCTCAGCAGACTGACTAGTCTGACCTTCCTTCTTGCTCTTCTTAGAAGGAGTCTTTTTCGATTTTGCAGCAGCCTTCCTCTTTGGAGCAGCCACTAACTGTCTCACTGGTTCATAGAGTTTGAACTCTTTGCTACCATGGGTTTGCTTTCCACCTCCCATAGGGCATTGTAGGGATGCAAACAGATTGCTCAATAAAATGGCATGTGAAAGCCTTTTGTCACTCAGCAGCTCATACACATGATCAGCCCAGTTAACCTTAAACCCATAATAGATACACACCATTGTGTAGTATCTTTTCCTTGGCAACCCATCCAAAGAACCTGTAGCACAATCCAGAACCTTTGCTATGATATCAGCAAATCTTTGGTATTCATCCTTCAGCTGGGTCTTCATCAAAGTCCCAGTCATCTGTTCTCCTTTCTTAGCACAAATTGCCCAGAACTCCTCTTCCTTTTCTGACCCTAACGAGGTCACATCTCCTCCCTTGTCTGATAGTTTATAGATCTCACTGAGAACAGCAGCCGAGATCTCAATCTTCTTTCCACCTATTTCAGCAGACATGATCGTGTCATTTTTAGAGAATTTCCTGGTTATGTAGAAGTGCTCAACATCTTCTAAGTAGACCCTTTCTTCGTGAGCCTCCAAAACAGGAACTAACGAAGCTTCCTTAATCTTTTCCAGCAACGAGCGCATCAGATCAGTGCCCGAAAAATGGAATTTGCTGTAGTTGAAGTACCTTCCTTCGATAATCTTCTCCATTTCTGAAATTTTGAGAGTAGAAATCTACAAAGATGCAGTTAACTTTTTCGCAACAGAAGGGTTTGAGAGTTAGAGAGTTTTGAGAGTATATGGGTGCGTAAGACGACTGTACTGTTTAGATCGGATTTTATAGGTTTCCTTTTGATTAGGTTTCCGTGATTTATCAGAACCGTTGATCTAATCTGACAGTTTTTAATCGTATGGACATGAGAGACGGATTTCAATTTTATTATTTTATTGTCAGATGGGCGGGAAACTCTATCGACACTAATCTGTTACTTATAAAAGCGCGTTTCTAAAGATACGTTTTATGACCATGCTTATATAAGATATCAGATGAGTAGAGTTTAATTTATCTGACAGACGAGTGATCTGTTATCTGATATTACTAGAGAATGCCAATAGCTAGTAATCTTCCTCTGCTGTTTGTCAATCCAGCAAGATAAAATAATCTTCAATCTTCAAGAATTAAGAACACGTCTTCTTGATAATCTTAACTTCAACTAACTGACATTAACAGATTTCATCTTTTAGAGCAGAAGTACCGCTAGTCTTACACGTTCCCCCTGTCTTTAAGAATTCATGAGTTAACTAGTCTGTTGAAGGTTAATCCTTGAATAAAATAACTGATGACTAAGCTGTTGAACTCCAGTCTTCTGATGAGTTCCCCCTCAGCTTATGCATCCAAATTGAGTAATCCTAACTCAGCTCTTAGAGTTGAGAACCTTGCTTCACTTAGAGGTTTGGTGAAGATATCAGCAATCTGATTATCAGTATGAACATACTCAATCAAAACATTGCCTTTTTCCACATGATCTCTAATGAAATGATGTTTGATCTCAATATGCTTAGTCCTTGAATGACTTGTAGTGTTCTGAGTAAGTGAGATAGCACTTGTATTGTCACAGTAGATTGGAATTCCACTGATCTTGATGTTGTAGTCTTCTAGTTGATGCTTCAACCAAAGTATTTGTGCACAGCAAGCTCCAGCAGCTATATATTCAGCTTCAGCAGTAGATATAGAAACTGAGGTTTGCTTCTTACTCATCCATGAGATCAGACGACTACCTAAGAACTGACAGGCACCTGTTGTGCTCTTTTTGTCAATCTTGCAGCCAGCAAGATCTGAATCTGAATAACCAATAAGCTCAAATCCAGATTCTCTAGGATACCACAATCCCAATTCTTGAGTGCCTTTAACATACTTCAATATCCTCTTGGCAGCTAAGAGATGAGATTCTTTGGGGTTTGATTGAAATCTTGCACAGACTCCAACTGAGTACATTATATCAGGTCTGCTTGCTGTTAGATACAACAATGATCCAATAATGCCTCTATATTTGGTTATGTCCACTGATTTGCCATCTTCATCTTTATCCAAACGAAGACTCGTAGACATAGGAATGGTAGCTGTTGAGCTAGTTTCCATACCAAATTTCTTGAACAGATCTCTTGTGTACTTTGCTTGGCTGATGAATATTCCATCAGGCAACTGTCTAACTTGCAATCCAAGAAAGTAATTAAGTTCACCCATCATGCTCATTTCAAACTTATTCTGCATTAGCTTGGAGAACTTATCACACATCTGTTGGTTAGTTGAACCAAAAATAATATCGTCTACATATATTTGCACAAGTAATATATGATTTTCCCATTCAATTGTGAACAAGGTTTTATCTACCTTACCTTTTCGAAATCCTTTAATTAAAAGAAAATCAGATAGGGTATCATACCATGCTCTTGGAGCCTGTTTTAGTCCATAGAGAGCTTTCTTCAGACGATATACTTTGTCCTCTTCTTGATAAACTTCAAATCCAGGAGGTTGTTCAACATACACTTCTTCTTGCAATTCCCCATTGAGAAAAGCAGACTTCACATCCATCTGATAGACAGTGAAGTTCTTATGAGCAGCATAGGCTAGAAACAGTCTGATTGCTTCAAGTCTTGCTACTGGTGCAAAAGTTTCATCAAAGTCAATTCCTTCTTCTTGACAATAACCCTTGGCCACTAGTCTTGCTTTGTTTCTGGTGACAACACCATCTTCATTCATCTTATTTCTGAATACCCACTTAGTGCCAATTACTCTTTGATGACTTGGTCTAGGAACTAAGTACCAGACTTCATTTCTTTCAAATTGATTCAACTCTTCTTGCATAGCTTCTATCCAGAAGGAATCATTGAGAGCTTCTTCAATTTGTTTGGGCTCTATTTGAGATAGAATTGTGACAAACATGGCATCCTGTGCAGCAGCTCTTCTTGTTTTCACTCTATCTAAAGGATCACCAATAACTAGTTCAGGAGGGTGATTCTTGAGCCATCTGAGATCAGGTTGTAGATCAGGATGTTGTCCTCTGTCTTGATCTTGCAACACTACTGTTGGAGTTCCAGTAGTAGTCTGTTGAACATTTGCGGAGCCAATCGGAGTAATTTGGCCCGGTGAGTTTGTTTGAGTCAAGTATCAAATGAAGTGGGTTCTTTGACATTTTAAAACGCTTTTAAATCTACAAAGGCGAAAAAGATTATGTTTAGCGTTCATTCAATTTTTCAATATACTTTATGATCTTGGACTTCTAACCATAAAGGTCTCCCACTATTTTGTCGAATCCCATGCCCCCACATGGTAAACGAGAAATCAAATTTCTTAGTAGGTCTCAAAGTCCTAAAGACATTTTCCACACCCACGACTCGTGAGACGTGTGGTCAATTCAATAGGTGGACAACAAATTGCCAATCGTTTCTACCAAATGACCTTTGAGAATATTTTGCCTCGCTTTTCGTATGGACCCACGACTCGTGCGACATCCATATTATTAATCGTTAAGTCTACACCATCAATCTTGATAAGACATACCCCAATCATGGACGTTCCACGACTCGTGAGACAACGCCATGACCCGAATATGCCCTACCTTTGGCACTTTAACTCGTGCATCAAGGAAACGATCATATTGCTCTAATTACACCCGTTCCACGACTCGTGAGACAACGGATGAATCGAATACAACTCATGACCGAGCCCTATTGATGAAAGGCATGGACTACGAAAACTCGCTTGTCCATTTTGACTTAATTATTAAACTCGATTGGGTCGAGTGGTGGTTTTTAATTATTTAAAGTTGCAAGATCTCACCAAATTTTAGTTGTTTATCTTTGTTAGGTGATCTATCCTAACATGCATCACATAAATCAAATGGATAAAATACCAACAAAGCATAAACGGCCCTAGCATGCTCCTATCGCGTGGTGGATGATCATGGGCCGTTCCTATGCGGTCCATTCCGAGCCAAGGAATATCCCAATTAGTCAATCTAGGGTAATGATAAGGGATAATTTGGATCCCCTGCCCTCGCAAGCTTAATGCGGATCGAACAACCCTAGATCCTGTCCCCAGGAACGATGAGCCGACCCAGGGGTTTTAATAAACTGTTCCGAGCCTATAAAGAGAACCCGAGATCGAAGGGTACTGTTGGGCCGAGCCCAGGCCCAAGCCCATCAGCTCAGCTATAAATACCCCAAGCATTTATGACGACGACACAACTTCCCAGGTGCTCTTCCTTTGAGACTGCTGCTCGGACTCACTTGGGAATAATAGCATAGGTTAGCTTGTATGTATTTCACCCTCTAGCTTGTACGGCATCCAATAATGCTCGAATAGGACTCTCGATACTTGTAATTTGTACTCAATCATCTCGAATACAGATATTATTGATCTTTTTTTCTATTATTTAGCATTTATACCGCATCACATATTGTCTTGATCGAACATACGAAAACGCGTAAGATCAATTGGCACCCACCGTGGGGCCTTATTCGAGTATTAGATCGAAATATGCCTACGACGAGGAGAAATACATATATTAGCGGAGAGCCTAACTAACCAGAAACTCAGCCATTTACTTCCCAGAACAAACCTCCGACCGGCGGAGCATTCGTCTATGTAAGGTCGAAGATAAGACCAACGCGGAGAATCCCAGACTTTTAAATCGATGATTCTATTCTGCAATAGTTCAGTTCATTTATTCCTACATTGGATTTATTTTCCACAGCCCGGTCAGCTAACGATAAAAGGTTGAGGGATTCGATGGAATTAAAACTTAGTAATGTTCGGAATTTGTTTTTCCGATCATCATATTTAGCAATCTCAGGGTTAGTAGAAGGGCAACAAGTTATATAGATCCTGGAGGTCGAAACCGAGGACGCACAATCGTTCGATCACTAAAGGAAAATTAAGGTTCCAAAATGAAGGAGTAAATAACTTCATATTAAATACAAGTTCCAACAAGTCTCGCTCGTATTCGACCGGAAAAATTGGAAAGACACAAAAGAAGAAAACGATGAAATTCGAGCAGATAACCAAAGTTTTATTATTAATATTCTTCAAACAAGTACAAATGATGCCTCGGATAAATCTCGAGCTCCAGAGATACAATACAATCATTCCTACCCTACTACAAATTCTACAAGTAATTCTACCCTGGTGTATATTCGGTCATCATTCCCTTTAGATTGCTCCAGATGCAGAACTCAGCAGTGATTCTTCATGGCCATCACTCGCCACGTGTCGCACATCCGTCTTCGTACGGGACAAAGGCCGGATCGGAGTTCCTCTCCAGGGCTTCAGACCGACCTTAGGTCTTCATCTGTAAATAATGATTGAAATACTCAATCATTACTTACAAGTTAATCCGAACCGGTGCAGCGAAGGGTTATATCGACGGAGGCGCCCCAATCGAGCTCAAGGGAACTATACTTCAAGAAAGCCCTCGAGGAAGCTGGTGCTTCAGATTTAAAGAACTCCTCTCAGATTAACCAGCTGCCCGATCAGATGCTACGCCAGAAAACCGGAATTCTAACCCGCGCCAGATAAGGTATATCTTGGAAAACAGGTTGCCTGCCGGTATTCTAAGCGCGATTTCTTTTGCCTGTCGATATTCTAAGCGAAAAAGCTTATACCAAAGGAACTATGATCGGAAAACAGGGTTCGAAGTCTAATCTCAAACTCCTTTATCTTGGAGATAGTATGAATCAAATCTAAAACTCGACCCATGGGGATCGGAGGAAGCATAAAGGGAAAAGTGAGGAATGTCGTACAAATAAATGGACCTATTTATAGCGGTGAAGGGTTTTGAACCAACGGCCCAGATAACAGATCGCAAATGATTAGGTTGTACGTATTAAATGAACTGACCGATACATTTCCCGAGAAATAGGGTCCTGTTTGGTTAGGAGAGCGTACGGTCTAACAATGTGCAAAGAAGGGCTTATTCGAAAAGTTCATTCGAACAAATTTTTTACTTATTATCCTACTCGAAAAACAGCCCAAGGATCAGGAACACTTGTCTAAAAGTTCAACCCTCGTGCACATGATATTCTAAATATGAAACCGCTATTTTTTACAACCGACTAGTGATGTTCGAATCGAAAAAGCTATGATTGATCTATTCGAACAAAACTCTCGAACTGAAAAATTCGACAGCTTTGGAAATTCTGCAATAGTAAGTATCAATTACAAAGAGTTCTTTATTAATTTCAAGTCTACCAAGATATTAGTTTGTTACTCACTCAAGAGACCACTGTTCGGTTATTTCCTTATTAATTTTAGGCATTCGAGATTGGGTTATTGGAAATAAGAACGTGTCTGATTGTGCTCTATTTTATCAGCAAGGAAAAGAGAAAATTCCATTCATGAATATTATTACAAAGATACAAGAGTTCAAAGGAAAAAATATGAGGAGATACGTTTCGAGCATAGCACAAGCTAATATATTACACAAGAACCCCTTCATTTCCTACAATCAAATGAAATTTTCGTTCTCCTCCCCTATCGTTTATTTGAAGTAACCTAGCTCCGAGCAGGGAATCTCCTTTGGAATCCGCAGGCTTTTAACTTTATTTATGATATTCCGAAGACAAAGGGGCGAATGCACGATTTATTGGGTAACTGTATTCTGGATCGTTTTCTCCCCAGTATGCCTTCCTAAATGCATTGTAGCAACAAGTCCCTGTTCGAAGACCTGCGCGGTGACCTGCGGACTCCGTGATTCTGGCTTATTGGCCTTCCAGATGGAAATTGTATTTGCCTGTCGATATTCTAAGCGAGGTCGGGTTAGTTTTTCCTTCCGCTCGAAAACTATTCCTATTAAAGATTGTTCGAAGTCTGAGCTCAAACAGTTGAATTAATTGAATAATAATCTTGATCACCATGATCGGACCAATAAACTGCTAGCACAACGAATGAGACATCTCCAAAGGTACAACTACCTTTTATAGTGAAATTTGAATGAAATCCAACGGCATAGGATCCACGAAGTTAATGGACGAGATTCGCCGACCGTTACAATTCTCGACAAATGAGGGACCGTTTGGAAAAAATCAAACTAGTCAAAATTGGGAACATATACAAAACAATAGAGAGCAAAGGGCATTGGATCATGCAAAGCAAGAACCTCGCAAAGAATCTTCTTAACAAGACAAAAGGATTATTTATTAAATTCTAAGGTTATTTACTATTTGCTATTTCACTATGATTCATCTTTTCTCATGGTTACAGAAGACTATTATTTCATCAATGTTTATTTCGATCAGAGTTATATATTCCGTGGAAATTCGTTTCGCCAATATTCATATTTATTCGTCTTATTCCGATATTATCGATCCCTGTTCATCTATTATTCTATCTCTACTTGTCTCCATCTACTATTAAAAAGGGTGAAAGCTGTTGCTATGACCCTCGAAGATCGACCAAGGGTGAAAGCCGTTGCTACGCCCCTTGGATCGAAAAATAAAAGTGGGTGACGACCCACGGGCTAAAAATGCTCTGAAACGACTAAGGGTGAAAGCCGTTGCTACGCCCCTTAGATCGAAATTATTAAATCGGTGAAAGCTGTTGCTACGACCCACGGGATAAAAATGCTCTGAAACAACTAAGGGTGAAAGCCGTTGCTACGCCCCTTAGATCGAAATTATTAAATGGGTGAAAGCTGTTGCTACGACCCACGGGCTAAAAATGCTCTGAAACGACTAAGGGTGAAAGCCGCTGCTACGCCCCTTAGATCGAAATTATTAAATAGGTGAAAGCTGTTGCTACGACCCTTGTGCTAAAAATGCTCTGAAACGACTAAGGGTGAAAGCCGTTGCTAAGCCCCTTAGATCGAAGTTATTATTCAAGATCAATCTATATTATATCATGATATTTCTTCACGATTATGTATCCGACTAAGCGTTAAAGCCTTTGCTAGGCCCCTTAGGTCTGAAGTATATTCAAGAATCGATCTAAATTTTATCATGTTATTTCTCCACTATTGTTTATTCGACTAAGAGTGAAAGATCCGTAATCCCAGAAAAGTCTGAACTATGGAAGATATCTCGCGGAGGGATCAAATATTACAGAAATGAAAATTCAAATCAATTATGGCTCTCAAATTATCTCATAAGTTGCGAGTTACATAGGTCGAAATTAAAAGTATCGACAACAATATAGAAAGAAAATTTTTCATTCGTAAAATCTTCTGTACGTTTATGAGTATTTCTTTTCTACGCCATGGGAGGCAGCCAAAGTAGTAAAGGAAGATGGTTCGAACTCGAACCTCAAACCGTGTTATTGGAGATAGAAAGCGAAACATAGTAGTCAAAGGAAGTAAAAGCTCAATCATAGAGCCAATCAAAACAATTACTGAAACGTAAAAATATGAAGGTAACTATGGAACTATATATAGTGAAAAGAAAAGGCCATCGACGACTCAGATTCTGATGAAACTAACGGCTAAGACACAAGCAATAAATACGCCGACCGTTACGTTTCCCAAAAATACAGAAACCGTTTGAGTAATTGAAGAAAATGTCAAAATTATTCCTGCTCGAGTTCGTCCTGTTCGAATGCGTTATAATCTCAGTTCCGGTCATCAAAAGAGAATCACGAAGAAAAATTCGGAGTATAGCTTATAAAGAAAGCATTATCAGTAATTCATCCGAGAAGGGCCGAGACCAATGAAGTAAAACATCTGAGTAAATTGATTGTGAGGATCGATCAAAAAGACTATTAATTTCCGAGCTTGACATATCAAGCAATTACAAATTACAAAATATCAACTCCTACAAATTAGCCATACCCTAGAATACTTTCATAATCAGAGGAGGAAAGCGGGGCTAGAATAACACTTCTACCCTTCATCCTTCGCTTCCTCAATAGTTGTCCCATGTCGGACCGGATCGAAAAACAGGGAAGCAATCTCTAGAAAAATTACTCCACGCAATCTCGGAGGTAACCTTCTTCAAGGAACATCTTGAAGAAGTGGAGATTGAATGCAGGAAAACTTCCCCAGCAGTCGACCCACTATCCGACCGGGTGGATTGACAGGATACAGAAGTTCGAACCAGTCTCAAATGGTTGAAATCAGAGAGAGCTGGTCGCCTGCCGGTACCCCAGTCGCAATCTTTTTCGCCTGTCGATACCCTAGTCGAAGATATTCCCCTTGCAGGAATGCCGAAGAGGTCGAAAAAGAGAGTCCTAGTCCGAATCTCGAACGTTTTTATTGCTGAGATCAAACGGAACATAAAGACGGTCAGTGGAAGTAAAAATACAACCATATAGATCGAATGAGATGTTTACAGACAAGTAAAAAATACGAAGGTAAACTCAGAGGTATTTATAGGGGGAAGAATTCCGTTTCAACGGTGTAGATCTCTTTAGATCAACGGTGGCCAAACATACATTAAAAGCGACATGTCCGCTCAGATTCCCGACAGATCAGGGATTGTTTTGTTAAAAGAAAACGGGATATAACGATAAAAACTCAATCTCCAAAGCTGAACGGCTAAGATGAGAGCAATAAACACGCCGACCGTTACGCTTCCCAGAAGTCCGGGAATACTATGGGTAAATGAAGAAAAAGTCAAATTCGATAGCGCCCGAAGCACTTGTAGCCTTGATTCAGGTCGTAAAAGAGAGTCACAAAAAGAATCAGATTTCAACTAACTAAAAAAGGGCACTATCAACTCGTCTAAGATCGACCGAAGTGGGCAAGATACACTATTTAAACATATAAATGTAACTAAAAGGTTTAATCAAGGAATTATTATTTCCGAAGTTCAACACATTGAGGAATTACAAGCTATAAAGATATTAATTCCTATTACATATCGAGCTAATCTTTCGACGCCAGTACAGTCCACAATCCTGAGATTATTGACAAAGGACTAATATATCCGAACATGAGGAGACCTTCATGAGCAGGCAATCCTATGAAATTTTCGGCTGACGATAATGTTCTTACTCGAAAGAGGGGAGCCCATAAAGCCGACAGCGCTATGAACCTTTTTATGGTTTTCGAAGAGAAGAGGGTTGATACAGCTTTTTTATTTTTGGGTGTAATGTGGATACTTTTTAGAACCTCGATCCTCGAAGCATCGCCTCCTCACATCTTCCAGAAGAACCGAACAAACTGTTGAACATCCTCGTAAAAATTTTTATGCTCAAGTCTCTGTTCGGCCGTAGAAGGTCAAGGGAGCTATCGGGGTTGTGGATGGTCAACAGTAAGGCTGTTCGACCTTCAAGATCGAAATAATGTTCGCCTGCAAGTATCCTAGTCGAATTAGAAGTACTAACCAGTCTGCAACATGCAAAATAGGACCTTACTCAGAAATCAAAAAGTTGGGTCATGCAACAAGATCTTTTAGATAGCATGATCGAAGGACATCGTTTTCAAACAATTTTATAAGGGAACAAGATGAGAGACCCCATTTATAGGTACTATTTTCAAAATCTAACGCCTGACTGAAAGCAGAATGAGCGGTCAAGATCGACAGACTGTTGCGCTTCCCGAGAATTTCAGCGGGAAGAGAAAGTAATATAGTTTCGGAAATTGAGCAGAATTAATGTACCAAGATCGAAGATTAAAGATCACAAGCATAAGACCAAACGAAGAAAGCAAACTAAAGCATGGACATAAAAGAATACATCAAATTATGGAAAAACATGCAAGAAGCAAATAGATTATTACAAACCAGAGGGGACAAAATATCTAAAATTGTTCACGATCACACTAGAGTAAAAACAATATAGTCATATAACAAATCAAGGTAAACAACATCTAGAGAAGCTTATTGTCGGAGAAAATCTTCCGAAGCTCGGCATTACGAGCCTCATATCCAGCTTCGTATCCACGGTCATAAGCTTCCTTCTCTCGACGCGCGAAGTCTTGCCTCTCCTGCTCGTGAAGACTTTTTAGTTTTTCGAGCTCCTCATTTAGCTGCTTGTGGATCTCCTCTCCATCCTTTTTAACAGACTTCTCCCTCTCTAGAGCAAGCTTCTCCGCAAAGACACGGTCGAAGTCGGCTTTCTTCTCCTCCAGCTCGAGGGAAATAGCAGCACGCTGATTTGTTTCCCGCTCAGCAAACGTTTTAAGCTCGATGAAATCTTGTCCGGCCTGTCAAAAGGAATCGTCACCTCTAAAAAAAAATATATATATATATATATATATATATATATATATATATATATATATATATATACCTGAAACAAGAAGTGCTGCCCAGACTCGAACAACTCTTCTATATTTCTCTCCGTGGACATGTTTCTCTCCTTGGGCATGTTAATTTATGAAGAAGTAAAGTTAACCTGCAACAGACTATCCATGGGATCAGCCTTAAGAGGAGACCCATCTTTCGACCCCTCAGGTAGGGAAGAGGTAACTTTTGGAGGAGTGGAGTCAACAAGGGGTTTGGGAGGATTATCAATTCCCAAGGCTTCAGCAGAAACCCCTCCACCAACCGCTGACTTGGGTTTTTTGCTGAGACTCCCTGCGGGAGGAACGGTCGAAACATCGGAAGATGACTTGCTACCAATAACAAGATTCTGCAATGCCTCAACAGGAGTAACCACATCAGAATAAGGCCTTTTGTTCGAAGAAGGAACAAAAGCCTTTTCTCTCACAAGAACTTCACTCGAAGAATCGACAACTTTTGGAGAAGAGCCCCCGAGCGAAGCCTCGAGCTCTTCGTCCAAAATGGACTTGCTGGAATTGCCCTTGGTTGGCTTTGAGGAAGTACTCTTCTCTTTCTTATTTTCTCCTCCTTTAGGAGCTTTCGGGGGAAGACACAGAGGTCTTAGAGGAAGATTTGGAGGGTTTGGCCTCTTTGGCAGGCTTCTGCTCTTTGCTCGGATTCTTATTCTTCAAGCCCCCAAACAGCGATTTAGGGTCGATAGCTTTGCTTAGTACATTTTCCATGTTAAGCGGATTTGGGGTCAATAGCTCGGATTCTTGCTCTTTAAAGAATTCGAAGAATGTGGAAAATATGGGGAGAGCTCCGATCCCTTTAAGCAAAATACCGTGTGAATAATGAGGAAAGATCCTAATATTTATAAACACTACGCCCTACAAATACGATAATGGATCGACGCAACTTTTAAGAAAAATCCCGTTTGAATTGGGTAAAGTTCGAGCGTAAAGTGTAAAGAGTTATCGAACTTTGAAAAGCTTCCTGAATAATATCTAGATATTTGCAAGGTTGAAATTTACAAGTTACCCGAATCAAATCAAAAAAGAAGATAAACCCGTTTACAGAATTGAGTTACATGGGTAGATACAATTGATTCCTAACTACAAAACTATGAATCGCCCCCTCCGGCACGCTCGACCCCAGTAACTTGCGAAACAGAAGATCAGACGATATATATTTGAAGTTGAACAATTACTCAGTCTGGTCGAAAAATCGATCGTCTTCCTTATCTGGTGCATCACCTATATCGACATCATCGCTTTTTTCCCCTGGCACAATAGGAGGATCGTCGTTGGAACGCTCGAGCACATCGGGGTTAGGCATCGGAATGCCATACTCCTCAACCAAGGGGGCAAAGCGGTGATCCTGCCAGTTAAGATTCGTCTTAGGTATAGAGGAGGCTTTATAATCCTTCCCTTCAGCGTTCTTGAAAGGGTTCATATACTTAAAATACTCCTCCATGTCATCCGGAATTTTCTTGGCTGCGACTAATTGTTGAACCCCTTTATAAAAGATCGTCTGAAGGATTTCCCCCATTTTCCTTTGGACCAAAGGATCTAAGACGGGAGATTCCAAGAATTCTCGTATGGCCGGAATCACTGCCTCATCACGGCCTTGGGCATATGCACGCTCGGAATCTTGCTTCGCTAGCTCGAGTTCAATCTTTATCTTCTTTAGCTCTTCCTCGAGGGCACTTCTCTCTTTAACAGATGCCAGCAAATCTTCTTCTACAGAGGAGGAACGTTTCGTAGTCACTTCCTCGAGCTCCCTCTTTACTTGGGTTAATTCTCGCTGGCTCTCTGCCAGTTGAGATCGAAGGGCTTGATTATCAACAAAAATTTGCGCATATGCGTCGTGAGCATCTTGTGATTCCTGCTCTAGTAGTGCCAAACGATAGGTTTGAATAGCGAACAAGTCCCCGACCTATGAGATAGTTCAAGAAAAGATAGCCGAAAGACAAATGTTCACCTCATGATATGTTCGAGAGAAGTCACTTAAAACCTCGAAGTCACCTTTAACGGTGTGAAGCAGCATATCCCGTTTGAACCGACTAGCCATATAGATTCTAGCGGCTTTATCAAATTCATTCTCACCACCCGCATCCAGATCAGTTTGAATGGTGCCATCTTCAGGATACCCAGCAGCCCTGCTACCTCGAAGATGTTCGTCCATAAAATCCACCACATCGGGCTCCGACTTACCTGCTCGACAAGGAACTGAATCAGAACTCACACCAAAAGGTTTTACCCTCCTCGAGGGCCCCAGGTGGTCAGCATTCCTCTTTCGACTCAGAAGCTTCTCATACTCCTGAATACCCTGGATCCGGTTCCAGGAATGTTGACTATAGCCAACGCTTGAAAGAAGGGAAGTATCGGGGGAAAATAAAGTTCGAAGAGGCCCAGCAGAGGCAGAGTTCAAGGAACTCATGGTACCAACGCCTCTCAGTTCGGGAATTGCGACTGGAATAATAACTGGGTTTCCGCCCGAACTACTTGTACCCGCCCTGTTTTCGGAAATACGGGGAAACGGATCGAAATAGAATGGTTTGTCTTCAACCGGGCAGGCCGCAGATAGTCGAAATTTCTCTACAATTTGACCTGCAAAGGAAATACAAGAATCGCATGAATGTAAATTAATGATACATCGCGCCTCAAGGTAGGAATAAGTTGAAAACATACCCAAAGAAAGAGAGGCGAGAGGTGGAGCGGCAGAAGCTGACAAGTCACCGAACTGGGGAAGCGACCCTTCTAAGGATTGATTAGATACGGCACGAGAGTATTTGAGTATTGGAGCAGGATAATCACAGCGGCTCAACCTAGCCAATCGTAAAACACCTTCGTGAATAAGGAGCTCGGTTTGATAAGGGTTAGACCGCAACTGCTCCAGGAATTCATCGGAAAGGCGATGCTTGAGTTTCTCTTTAATCCGGCGAGGACCATATGACCAAGAGTTGACTCCACCCCATCGGTAAGGCCTCATCTTCGAGCTACCTTCCGATATAGGAACATCAGGGCCCTTTACAAAGAAGAATCTCCGTTTCCAACCTATACTCTTTTCCGTTGTTATTCTCGTAAGAAAAGGCCGCTTCGACCGCTGGCGGATGGACACAAACCCCATATTTGAGCCCTTGCACAGGTCCATTCGGAATATTTGCCAGAAATTTCTAAAAGAGGCCTCTTCACCCTTTGCCTCCATAAGAGCGCTAAACGCTGCTATATACGCTACAGAGTGCGGGAGAAGCTGAGCGGGAGAAAGTGAAAAGAAAGTCAAGATGTTCCTAACAAGGGGAATGAACGGGATACGCAAACCATAAGAAAATTGATCCTCGTAAAAGGCTTGACAGCCAGCCGGGGGATCGGTAGAACGTTCGGTATAAGAGGGAATGACGATTGAAAACCCTCTAGGAAGAAATTTCCCGAACTCCGCCTCGAGGAAAGAGAGATCCTTCTTTGAAAAACAGCAGGAAGTCTGGCTGGCAGGAAGCTCTGACTTGTTCGAGATGATGGCGGTAGAAGGTTGCGTATGTTTGAAAATCCTGACAAAAGCACCCTCGCCGATGCTGCGTTTCTCGACCTCATTTTCTTTGAGATCCTCGCTCAGATCCTCATCCTCGCGTCCTTGACAAAACTCCCCATCCTCATAATCATCAACAAGCTTCAGCAAAGGATCGGACTCTGTGTTTTCTCCGACCTTATTCTTGCCCCTTGCGCTTCTAGAGCTCGACATTATGGATTGAGAAACAAATATACAAAAGGCAAATGCTGTTTCGAACTCAAACGCTTCGAGCTCAAGAGAGGATGTAATATGTAAATAACTTTTCAATGAATCGACATATATATACGGGGTTAAAAAGGTAAAATTGCAAACAGGTCCCCGAGTAACCGCGACGGTTGAACTTACCCTGGGTAAAAACTTAGGGTTATTCCTCACTGAATAGCACTTTGATCCTTCATTTTCTAAGATTACGGAATAAGTTCCTTGCAAATTTTTCCTAAGAATCTCGTGGGTCCTCTTTGTTAAGATCGGGAAATTTGGAAAGCATTCATCAAGGGATCGAACGACACATTGCGGAACCATAAAGGATATAACTACTTCAAGATCCTCCGACAAGGATATCTTTACAACACACCGGTATATGTTTTCTTATATATGCACTCTTTTTCCCTGGCTTGGTTTTTATCCCAATGGGTTTTTCCGGGCTAGGTTTTTAACGAGGCATATCCTAAAGACATTATGAACGGCTCATCTCATAATAGTGTGGGACGCAATTTGTACTTCTTCGAGCGCAAGCTCCACTTCACGCTCGAGAAGTGGGGGAGTATTGATGAGGGGTAATTTAGATTCCTTGCCTTTGTGGGCCCGATGCTATTTGAATATCATTAGATCCTGTCCCCGGGAATCAAGAGCTGGTCCAGAGCATAGAATCAACTGTCCCGAGCTCATTTGAGAACCCGAGATCGAAGGGTACTGTTGGGCCAAGCCCAGGCCCAAGCCCATCAGCTCAGCTATAAATACCCGTGCATTTATGGCAAGACACAACTTCCCAGGGGCTCTTGCTTCGAGACTGCTGCTCGGACACACTTGGGAAATATAGTATAGCTTTGGTCATTTTTATCTCGCTCTATAACTTGTACGGCATCCAATAATGCTCGAGTAGGACCCTAAATACTTGTATTTTGCACTCAGTTAATTCGAATACTATTACTATTGATCTCTACTTTCCTTTTAATATTGTTGTCATCGCACTACAACATTCCCTTGATCGAACAAAACGAAATCTTGTAAGATCAGTAAATAAGACTGGCAAGTGAACATCTATCTATCTATATATATGTTGATGATTCCCACAAAATATCCTACTGGAAATTGATCAGTTCCTTAATTAGCTAGTAGTCTTGGCCTTCGGGGTACTCCTGTCCATTTACCTTCAGATTCCAAAGGCTCTATAACAACAACTCCACCACTAGATAAACCCAATACAAACTGGTTTGGCTTCGGCAAAATAGCATTTTTAGTCCCATAAGTTTTACTAATCTGCGAAAGTAGGACACTTAAATCTCCGGCAAGCATTTTTAGTCCCATAAGTTTTACTAGTCTGCAAAAGTAGGACACTTAAATCTCCGGCAAGGATTTTTAGTCCCATAAGTTTCGTAAGTCTGCGGAATTAGGACATTTAAATCTCCGGCAAGCATTTTTAGTCCCATAAGTTTCACAAATCCGCGAAAGTAGGACATTTAAATATTCGGCAAGCATTTTTAGTCCCTTAAGTTTCACTTGTCCGCGAAATCAGGACAGTTAAATTTTTGAAAAGCATTTTACATCCCTTAATTTTTATTTTCCGCGGAATCAGGACACTTAATTTTTCAGCAAGCATTTTACGTCCCTTAACTTTCACAAGTCGGCAAAATCAGGACACTTAATTTTCCAGCATGCAAGACACGTCCTATAACTTTTCTATACATGCAAATTTAGTCCACTTGACTGCAATTATAGTCCACAATTTGCCAAAAATTGCATAATTGCCCATTGGACAATTAATTTGAGAATTTTGCCACTTTGAACAATTAATTTAGGGATTTTGCCAAACTGGACAATTAATTTGACAATTTTGCCACACTGAACAATTAATTTAGGGATTTTGCCAAACTGGACAATTAATTCGGGGATTCATGTGCTTTATTTGTAAAATTTAGAGCATCAAGTTAGATAGGTTCTTATTTATAGAATAGTGTTCTTTGTTTTCAATAGTTGTACTAATTAATGTTATAAATGAATTGGAAGGCGGCGTAAAGCCATTAAATTGAATTTTTTTCCAATATAGCCTTTTAGATAAGAGTATTTCCCAAAATGACTCAAACTGAAAAGTATTTCCCTAAATGTACCTTTTGTGAAAAATCGCAGTTGCCAACTGCGATTCTTCATTTTTACGAAATTATGAAAAATTAAAAAAAAAATTACCAAAAATCGCAGTTGCTAACTGCGATTTTTGGTAAATTTTGTTTGGTTTTTTGATAAAATGGCTTGAGTTTTGTAAGTATTTGATATTTATATTAGTAATAGTATTTTAAATGAAATGTTTGTCTTTCATTTCAGTATAAGTATGACATTGTGTTATCTCTTATATTTATAAATAATAAATCAAGTGTCTCCTGCATTCTTATCAAGCATGTTTATATATAATCAGGTAAAATATATTTGTGCCCAAGGCATTCATGTATTGTTCAAGTATTGCTATTGGAGTATAATTATATTGTTCAAGTGTTGCTAACTGCGATTTTTGGTAAATTTTTTTTTTTTTATTTTTCATAATTTCGTAAAAATGAATAATCGCAGTTGGCAACTGCGATTTTTCACAAAAGGTACATTTAGGGAAATACTTTTCAGTTTGAGTCATTTTGGGAAATACTTTTATCTAAAAGGCTATATTGGAAAAAAATTCAATTTAATGGCTATACGCCGCTTTCCAATTCGTTCATAACATTAAATAATACAACTATTGAAAACAAAGAACATTATTCTATAAATAAGAACCTACCTAAGTTGATGCTCTAAATTTTACAAATAAAGCACATGAATCCCCGAATTAATTGTCCAGTTTGGCAAAATCCCTAAATTAATTGTTCAATGTGGCAAAATTCTCAAATTAATAGTCCAATGGGCAATTATGCAATTTTTGGCAAATTGTGGACTATAATTGCAGTCAAGTGGACTAAATTTGCGGGTATAAAAAAGTTATAGGACGTATCTTGCACGCTGGAAAATTAAGTGTCCTGATTTTGCCGACTTGTGAAAGTTAAGGGACGTAAAATGCTTGCTGAAAAATTAAGTGTCATGATTCCGCGGAAAATAAAAATTAAGGGATGTAAAATGCTTTCCGGAAATTTAATTGTCCTGATTTCGCGGACAAGTGAAACTTAAGGGACTAAAAATGCTTGCCAAATATTTAAATGTCCTACTTTCGCGGATTTGTGAAACTTATGGGACTAAAAATGCTTGCTAGAGATTTAAATGTCCTAATATCGCAGACTTACGAAACTTATGGGACTAAAAATGCTTGCCGGAGATTTAAGTGTCCTACTTTCGCAGACTAATAAAACTTATGGGACTAAAAATGCTATTTTGCCGTTTGGCTTCTGCAGATGAGCAGCGACCACAATTGGATCTACATAACCACTGCATTGATCCAAAACACGTTATACACAATAATTAGACCATCTTTATCAGATTTTATCTTGTATATATTCTCAGGGACGGACCTAGACCCTTTGTGTCGGGGGGGCAAAAATTTATACAGTAGTCATGATCAAGTGGAGATATACGATATTTATTAAGGGGCGAGATTTTTTTTGGTAATATACTTGATATTTTTACTGTTATTCTGATAAAGTGATAAAAAAATTATGTCAAGATTAAGTCATATTATTATCCACAAACGTAGAAACATAAATATATATCATAAAAATAATATCGTTTCAACTATGGTTGGCGATGTTTGTTTGATTAAAAATCGTCTATCTGAGAACTAGCTAATTAAGCATAAAAATAAATTACGACTAGAAAACTTTAAGCCCAAGCGTTCCATTAACAAAATTTAGATAGCTTCATAACTCTATAATTTGAACACCTAAGCTTTACCATTCGCAACTCATAAAATAGTGTATTTTGAAGGATAAAAAATTGTGCTTAAAAATATATATACAAAGTTAAGGTAATCAATAAACGAAAATATTGCAAAATAAAATTGAACTATTAAAAGGGAGAAATAATACACCTAACTTTAGCATTCACACCTAACCTAGAGGAAAGTCATACTAAAATAAAAAATGTTGTTGCCAGGGATTGAATTGGCTTAACAAAAATACATATCATAACCACGTGATTAAGTGAAGATATTTTATTAGTTTTTGCTACGAATACTACTAATAATACTGCAGCAGATTTTTCTGGGGTTATACCCGGCGCTTTTAAACTGACGCGAACAGAAAAAAAGCTCCGGGTTTACTACTTTTACTCGGAGATTTAATAAACGTCGGGAAACAGGCGTCGGGAAAAGTGAAAAATGTTGTAGTGCAAACATAATAAAATGTCCATTAGACATATCACAAGGAGTTAACTTGCAAAAAAACCCATATTTGCTACAAAACAACCTCGAATTCTATATTATTATGTTTTTTATCTTTTCTTTTATAATTGTAAAAAATAATTTATAACTAATTTGTGAAATATGACCCAGGGTGATCGAATCAGCATGAATAGACAACTGATAAACCACGGAATTACAGTATCTCGAATAGGAATTTTACTCGGCTAGATCAACTACAATAAATGAGTATCTCAGCAAGTGCCTGTACACAATTAATATAGGGAGCAATGACTACCTAAATAATAACTTAATGCCCCGTTTATACCCAACAAGTGTTTTGTTTACACCAGACCGATTTGCTGAAGTCTTGATTCAACAATACTCTCGACAACTCATGGTTAGTTTAATTATCTCTATGCTCTTAATTTATTGTTTTTGTTATCGCAAAGATAATAAACATAGGGTTTCTGAGTGGATTTAATTCATTGGGTTCGATGATGACATATGAGCATGAAAAGACAAAAAATTATTTGTTCATGCTCAGGTGACATTCATACATCTAGTACCCAGGTTGATTAAATCAACCGGGGTAGGTACTAATTTTCCTAAATATAGCGACTTATTTGGGGAAAATGCAAGATACTCCCCTGTGTTATGTTAAACCTGCAAGAAACTATCATGTGAAAGTTTTATTGCGCCAAAGTTCCTTGTACTTTTAAAAACCCTGCAAAAAACACCCAATTTATAAAAAAATAGGTCGTTTTGGATCGACATATTTCAAGAAATCATTTTAAAAATATATCACGTGAAATTGTAGGGACCAACTTGAAGTGTTTAAAAATTATTTCTTGAAATTTGTCGATCCAAAACTACCTATTACAAATTGAGTGTTTTTTGCAGGGTTTTTGAAAATATAAGGAAGTTTGGCGTAATAAAAATTTCACAGGGTAGTTTCTTGCAAGTTTAGCATAACACGAGGAAGTATTTTGCATTTACCCCGAGTTATTTGCAAATTACCAGTCTAAAAGTATTTAATTATATTTCTTATTTTTTGGTAAATGATGTCAAGTATATCGAAATTGAAGGTTAATTGGCATAAAGCCACAAAAAAAACCCTATTTTCTAAGGCCATAATTAAATATACAAATATAATTTAAACTTTTATTTTCTTTTTTAATGTCTCAAAATATATTACTTTTTTAAAACTGTATTCTCATAATGATTTAAAATTATTGAATCTCTACCACTATTTTTAAGGCCATTAAAATACATTTATTCAAAATTTACAAGTCTTATCTTTAAAGAACATATAGGAAGTTATCAGACAGTTTGAACAGATTTTGGATTTCTTTTCGAAAGGTTAATTAAAGAGAGCATTAATTACACTTTAAATGCATGTCATATTCTATCTTAAATTACACATTGTGTAATGAGTGTTCTGGAAAAACATATTCTAATATAACAATTATACAGCCTATGACAGATTGCGTCAAATAATTTAACTATTTAAATAAGTCTAGTAATTAAAGAATTTGAATATGCACCGTTTGCAGCTGTTAGAGCTACAAATTCCTCAAACTGACATTAAGATTACAAAATTTTTGGAAATTGACGATAATTTAATGGAATGGTTTTGACGATAAACTAGATCTCTCAAGAGTCCTTAAATTGTGATACAAAATTTTTTTTTTAGAACATTTGATATCAAATGTTGTATAATATGACAAAGGGTAATATAAAAAGCGTATTATCTCGTTAAAAAGAAAAATGCGAGACTTAAGTTCTACTGGAGACACCATACTGGAGAGGACCTATACCCTTTGCACTCTTCAGTCCGAGCTATAAATACACAGTCTAGTAGATAAAAAAAATGGTAAGGTGTTATTTACCCTCATTAATTCACCCTCATAATCTAATAATCCCATGTAAGGGTAACGTTTTTGTTGCATTTCAAAGAAGAACCAAGTTTTTTCTAATTAATATTATTTCAGTTTTTTCGATATTGTGTCAAAATGAAACTTCCTTTCAGTCTTTACTTTTAAGGCATTATACTATATCTTCTGATAGGATAGTGCCCTGCAAGCCAACGAAATAGCTTGTAATAGGATCATTATCTTGTCTTGAAAGAATCTTTGATTTATCAATTAATACGAACTGTTTATTTTATTGAGAATTCATAATATAAACAAATGGCCATCTTCATCTTTCGCGAACACATTTAAGCGATTGGTTGAAACCCTGAGATCACTCATGACTACGGGATTATTCACTTCAGTATTGGGTGCGATTAATCATGAAACAGTCTCAAAGGTCGTGATCTCAAAAATGTTCCAAGTCATAGATTCATATCGAGACGGGGTATCGAATGAATCGTCAAGACTTGTAGGATTATGCATGATTCACTAAGAGTGAATTTGTTGTCGTTTCATGAACAAGACATTATTAATGTCAGTGCATATGACTAGGTGGTTCGATAGGGGATCGGACGCATCGAACGACCCGAACAGAGAGACCCATTGTGGAAGTGCTTAAATAGCATATCGGTGGTGGGATGTCTCTCAAGACTTATAACAGTGTACGATTTAGTCCTTAGACTTGAGGTGCTAGGGCGAATTCGGTATACGGGTATGCGTACTTTGATTTAGGAGCCGGGCACATAGCTTGTCCATTGTGCGCCTACGTTGGGTGCGTGTAGTCGTATGCGCGGATGGTTAGCATCAATATAGGATCTACCGACTCATTGTAATGGATGAGGGAATTTCCTGTACATTCTTCGATTATACATTCCGAGAAATCCATGGCCATGGTCAGTGACGGATTTGGAAAGGGGTTTCCAAATTTAGCAGTCACACTGGAAGTATTATCCTGAATTAGAAAGTACAGAATCGAGATGATTAGAGGTGCCGACCAATTCACACACCCTAGGTCTCGATCGGGAAATTAGTCGTTAGAGGGACCGTATGTACATGGTACTTATAAGAGGTTTAAGGTTCACTAAAGTCAATTCACCTGAAGTTGGGCCTCATGGGCTTGTGGCTAGACATCGACCATGGGGTGTGGGTACTCCCGAATTAATAGTGGATTAATTCTGGAGTGGTCAATTGAAAGTAGTTTAATTGATCGGAGCAATTAATTAAATAATTAATTGCTCACTAATTAAATCACAGAAATGTGAGCCTGCGGCCAATTGATGGTGAACCTAGAGGGTCACACACAAAAGCTGGAACTGTGATAGTCAGTGGCAGAACGAAATGATTTAAAGTGGTTAAATCAAGATAAGGAATTAAAGGAATAATTCCTGGAGAGAAATTAATTAGATTTATCTAATTAATTAAATTAAATCTTTAATTAGATTTTATTGGATTATTTAATTAAAGTGTTAATTAAATAAATGGGCCATTTAATTAAAGTGGTTAATTAAATGACTTGGGTTATTTAATTAAAGGACTAATTAAATAGAGAGGGATTGGGCCAGACTTATCTGATAGCCCATTAGCTAGGAGATAAGATTAGGGATATGGTTTGAACTCTCCTATAAAAAGGAGTCTTCAAGAATCAAAACCCTAAGTAACCAAGCAAGGAAAAAGCAAAACCCTAATCTTCTCTCCCTCACATAGCCGCCGCCCCCTCCCCAAGAAACCCTAGCAGCCGCCGCCTAGCAACCATAGCCGCCGCCGCCCCTTGGTTGTAGATCGGCCGTGTAGCTCCATCTCTCCCTCTTCCGTTCTGCATCTAGAGTTGGATCTAAGTCCAACTCTCGAATCTGAGCTGCTTTTCTCCTAGTTCTGAGCCTGAGGATTAAAGTGATTGCAGATCCAGCTGGTGTGGACTAATCTCTGGAGGCACAACATTTGGGGTGCTCTAGTGACCCAAAAGAAGACCGGAGAAACCACCACCTTTGCCTGTGGTGAGGTAAAACTTTATTTTACCAGCTATTCGTTTTAGTATTTGTGCTAAAATGATTCATACTTATTTATATGTGCTAATAAGAACCCTGGGTTGTGGTGTATAAAAATTTTAAATTCCGCACCGTTGTAGTTGACAATTATACCCACAAAACCCAACAGTGGTATCAGAGCTAGGTTATTATGCGCATATAAATAAGGCATGAACGCATCAATTTATGTGTTATATATATGATTGCTGTGTTCTGGTACTTGATTCTTGCTTGTTATGATATATTGAGTGTTCGGATTTTTGCACTTTTCGGTTTTTGGGCCTAATATGTAATTTCCGAAAATTGGAGGGCTTGTTTGCAAATTACGATTTTTATTAAATCTGGACAGAAATTGAAATTTTGTTTTTCTGCAATTCTGGACCAAATTGTAAATTCTGAAATTTTTCAAATTTTGGGTCATTTTGCAATTTACGAAAGGTTAGGGGTGTTTTTGCTATTTTCCGTAAAACTGGGGTCTGTTTTGCAATAAACAAAAGTTTCTGGAAATTTTATCAATTTTCTGCTTTCTGGTCCAATTTGCGTATTCTTGAAATTTTGGGGCTGATTTGTAATTTCCAAAAGTTGAGGGGTCAAAGTGTAATTTTTGAAAATTCAGGGGCCGAACTGCAATTTTTTCAATCTTGAAAAACAGAAACTGTTTTGTGCACTAAAGGAGTTTAGTAAATCCGGAAAGTCAATTTTATCATAATTAGTAGGGACTTAAAGTGAGAATCAAAGGGTCATTTTAAAGGGGTTTAAAATGATGTTAGGGATTGTTTTAGAAGGGGTTTTAAAACTAGAATCTAAATGTTTTAATAGGCTGTTTTAAGACATAATTAGAAATAAGAAAAAGGGGTTTTTGCTTGTTTCTTGCT
The DNA here is from genome assembly GCA_038501285.1 of Penstemon eatonii. NCBI lineage: Eukaryota > Viridiplantae > Streptophyta > Magnoliopsida > Lamiales > Plantaginaceae > Penstemon > Penstemon eatonii. Next base: position 150,106 of record JBCEGF010000583.1, read on the forward strand.
CTACGTGAAATTGTTTACGTGGTTTTTGATCGCGCCGAGCCTTGACCCTTAGGGTAGATGTGATTGGTTATTTTTTAATCTTGTTGGTTTTATTGGGCCTACGAGCCTTAAGTTTTGGGCCACTTTGAGCCATTGTAATAGATAGGGCTTTTACTGTTTTATTAGTTTAGAATGGAGGCCCGTTACAAGCAAGGTGGGAGCCCAAGAAGACTAAAGGCCATGTATGCATGGTAAAATGTGTAATAGAGTAGGTCTCTTTGAAACCTAATAGATTGACCAATAGGACCATCGTCTTTGGCTCGATGGTGGTCCGCATAGGAGGCTCCCGATCGAAAACATACTGTGGTAGCATGCATGCTAGGTGTGTATGTGTTTATTTACGTATTTATATCTGAGCTTGTATGGTGATGCGCACTAGTTATATTTAGATCGTAAATAAAAGATAATGCATAACTGGAACGGTGAGATCTCGAGGAGAGTTACCTCAAACTCTTAAACCCGAAAAACCCCTCTTGAAAATAATATTAAGTCATATTGGGTACATTTAAAATGATGTTTTAAGGATCCAAGCCTTCCATCAATAGGGACTAGTGTATGTTGTCTACTTATCGTTGAAGGTGATCCAGAGTCTGGCACCCTAGGCGAAGAAAGGGACAATGCACGAAATTCCTTGATTCCTGTTTTTAACTAAACTCGACAAGGGTGGGGACTGGTCGGGATGTGATTATCGACCAATAACTAGTTACGGGGACTTCACGACCGGGCCAGTTGCTCATCATGATTGATGGGTTAGACTTAACGATTAGTACCACTTATGATGTAGCAGTGCTAGATAAGTGCGAAGACCGAGGCAAAATAGCTTGAAGGTTGTGGAGGAACACAATTGGTAAAAGTATACCTACCTGGGGAGTTAATTGTATGGCCACGAGTCGTGGGTGCAATTAATGTCTGCTGGGACGTCAAGACCTACTAGGAGATTAGATTTCCCGAACAATTGAAGGGGTAATTGTTTCGAGAAAATAGTGGGAGAACTTTTTCGATAACAAGTCCAACATCGTTAATTATAAGTATTAATATAGATCAGTCAGCTAAACGTTATCATTTACTTTTGTAGATCATTCTGCAAAAATGTCTAAGAATCCATTAGCTATCATCCTTGACACTAACAAACTGAACGGATCAAATTTATCGACTGGCTTAGAAATCTAAGGATAGTCCTCGACTCCGAGAAAAGGAGTTACATTCTCGATGCACCCATGCCTGGTGCACTTCCGGAAGGGGTTTCGGAAGAGGAACGAGCTACCCATCAAAGGTGGGTCGACGATGATATTCAGGTTCGTTGCCTCATGCTGGCATCAATGACCAATGAGCTGCAGAAACAGCATGCAAGGATGTTGCATGCTGCTGACATAATTCTTCATCTCCGAGAGCTATTTGGAGAGAAGTCTAGGACCGAAAGGTTCAAGACTACAAAAGAATTATTCAATCTGAGAATGGCTGAGGGTTCAAGTGTGAAAGATCATTGTTTGCGCTTCATTAATCTGGTTGAAAAACTGGAGAACTTGGAGGTAGACCTGCACGCTGATCTTTCCACTGACCTGCTCCTCCATACTCTGCCGCGCTCATTTGATCAGTTTGTGATAAACTTCAATATGGAAGATAGAGAACTCGCTCTACACGAACTGACCAATTTATTGGTCACGGCAGAATCAACTCTGAAAAGGGAGAAGTCTGTCATGATTGCTGAGCAACCCAAGGCTGCAAAGCCTAAGAAGGGCAAGAAAAAAAAGAAGAGAGTAATCTCTTCTAAAACAACCAAGAAGGTTGTCGAGAAGAAGAGGAAAGGCCCAGAAGATGAATGTTTCCACTGCAAGAAAGCAGGGCACTGGAAAAGGAACTGCCCAGACTACCTGAAAGAGGTGGTCAAAGGTATTTTCTTTATTGAAGTTAATATTTCTATTAACTGTGCATCATGGGTGTTAGACACCGCAGCCGGTTCTCATATCTGCAATGATTTGCAGGTGATGGGAGCAGTAAGGCCTCTTAAACCTGGGGATAGAATCCTGCGCTTTGGAAACGGAGCTAGGGTTGCGGCAGAGGCCATAGGAGACGTTGAATTAGTCCTAGGAAATTTTTCTTTGGTTTTGAAAGACTGTTTGTACGTACCAACGATTATCAAAAACATTATTTCTATTCCTCTTTTAGACAATGATGGTTTTTGTTTTTCCATTTCTAATGGAAATTTTAGCATAATGAAAGGTGGTTTTACTTATGCTTGTGGTACTTTGATAGATGGTCTTTATTCCTTAGAACCTGCTAATTCTAATGTCATGCACATTCAATCAAAGAAAAGAAAACAAGATGAAAACAATCCACAACTTTGGCACGCTAGGCTTGGACATATTTCCAAGAGTAGAATTCAAAAATTGGTCTCCTCTAGGGCTCTTGAAATAAAGAACCTAGATGATCTCCCAACTTGCGAATCCTGTCTCAAGGGAAAAATGACCAAAGCGCCTTTTACTGGGAAACCGGAGCGAACCAAACAAACCTTGGATCTAATCCATACTGATGTTTGTGGACCACTGAGTATCAGTGCGAGAGGAGGATTCTCATACTTCATAACCTTCACAGACGACTTCAGTCGTTATGGGTATGTATACCTGATGAAGTATAAGTCCGAAGCTTTTGATAAATTCAAAGAGTTTCGAATGGAAGTTGAGAATCAACTTGGACATAGTATCAAGGCACTTCGGTCGGATCGAGGTGGTGAATACTTAAGTCAAGAATTCCTCGATTATCTTGTAGAGAATGGAATTCTCTCTCAGCGAACTCCTCCTAGAACACCGCAGTTGAATGGTGTGTCGGAGAGAAGGAACAGAACTTTGTTAGACATGGTTCGTTCCATGATGAGCTTCGCTGACCTTCCTTTTTTGTTTTGGGGCCAAGCCCTATTAACTGCTTCGAAGATACTTAACATTGTACCTTCAAAGTCGGTGCCGACGACGCCATACCAAGAGTGGTTTGGTAAAGCACCCATATACTCATATCTACGAGTATGGGGATCTCCTGCCTATGTAAGAAACAAGAAAGGAGATAAACTAGAGAGTAGATCTAGTTTGTGCAAATTTGTGGGGTATCCAAAGGAATCCATTGGATACCTGTTCTACGAACCTAAGGAACAAAAGATGTTTGTGTCCAGGAACGCCCACTTCTTAGAGGATGACTTCCTCACTAAAAGAAGCGGGATATCCGTAGAACTTGATGAAGTCCAGGAATTGGACCCATCCCCACAAACAGTGGGAGTTGATCCTGAACCCGTTGAACCATCTAGTACACCAGTACTTCGTAGGTCCGATCGAGTTCGTAGAGAGCCTGAAAGGTATGGCTTTATTCACGAAAACGATCAATTGGACACTGATCCAAGGACATACGAGGAAGCTATGTCAGACATAGATTCGGGTGCGTGGCAGGAGGCCATGCAATCCGAAATGGATTCCATGCATTCCAACAAAGTATGGACTTTGGTCGATCCACCTGAGGGAACCATCCCTGTAGGCTGCAAATGGATCTTCAAGCGCAAGCTAGGAATGAATGGAGAGGTTTTAACTCATAAGGCTCGCCTCGTGGCAAAAGGTTATTCTCAAAGGCCTGGAATAGACTATGAGGAAACCTTTTCGCCAGTAGCGATGTCTAAATCCATTCGGATACTATTAGCCATAGCCGCGTGGCATGACTACGAGATATGGCAAATGGATGTAAAGACCGCCTTTCTCAATGGCGACATTGATAAGGAAATTTATATGCAACAGCCAAAAGGCTTTACATCTAAAGGAAGTGAGCATAAGGTTTGCAAACTTCAAAGGTCAATCTATGGCCTAAAACAGGCGTCCCGAACCTGGAACATACGTTTTGATGAGACAGTCAAGGGGTATGGCTTCATCAAGAACGTTTATGAGTCATGTGTGTACAAGAAATTCGATGGGAGTTCGGTACAATTTATTGTGTTATATGTCGATGACATTCTGTTGATCGGAGACGATATCAGAACGTTGACGCAGACAAAAGCGTGGTTGTCCACGCAATTCTCCATGAAGGATATGGGAGACGCATCTTACGTACTAGGCATACGTATCTATAGAGATAGATCGAAGAAGATGTTAGGTCTCTCCCAATCCCAGTACATTAACACTATACTGAAGAGATTCAGTATGGAAGAATCCAAGAAAGGATTGCTTCCAATGAGACATGGAATCTATCTTTCTAAATCAATGTGCCCTACGAGTGATGAAGAAAGAAAGAAAATGTCTCTCATACCTTATGCATCTGCCATTGGCAGCATACAATGTTATGTACTAGACCTGACGTAGCTCACGCTATCAGTGTAACGAGCCGCTACCAGTCAAATCCAGGGGAGGAACACTGGACCGCCGTAAAGGCTATCCTAAAGTAACTGAGAAGGACTAAGGATATGTTCTTGGTCTACGGTGGGAGTGGAGAATTGAAACTCGAAGGATTCACTGATTCGAGTTTCCAGTCTGACGTGGATGATTTTAAATCCAATTCTGGATATATATTTTGCCTCAACGGCGCAGCGGTGAGTTGGAAGAGCTCCAAACAGTCGACCACTGCAGACTCAACCACTGAAGCAGAATATATCGCCGCATCAGATGCAGCGAAAGAAAGTGTTTGGATGAGAAACTTCATCCAAGAGCTGGATGTGGTACCTAGCATTGCAAATCCCATAGTTGTCTACAGCGACAGCAATGGGGCAATTGCTCAAGCGAAGGAGCCGAGATCACACCACAAATCCAAACACGTATTGAGGAAATACCATGTGATCAGGGAGATCATAGGTAGAGGAGACATTCAAATGGAGCGTGTCGACTCAAAGGATAACGTAGCTGATCCACTAACTAAGCCATTATCGCAAAAGGTGTTCGAAGAGCATCTAGGAAGGATGGGTCTTAGAAACGTTTGTGATTGGCTTTAGGGCAAGTGGGAGATTGATAGGATAGTGCCCTGCAAGCCAACGAAATAGCTTGTAATAGGATCATTATCTTGTCTTGAAAGAATCTTTGATTTATCAATTAATACGAACTGTTTATTTTATTGAGAATTCATAATATAAACAAATGGCCATCTTCATCTTTCGCGAACACATTTAAGCGATTGGTTGAAACCCTGAGATCACTCATGACTACGGGATTATTCACTTCAGTATTGGGTGCGATTAATCATGAAACAGTCTCAAAGGTCGTGATCTCAAAAATGTTCCAAGTCATAGATTCATATCGAGACGGGGTATCGAATGAATCGTCAAGACTTGTAGGATTATGCATGATTCACTAAGAGTGAATTTGTTGTCGTTTCATGAACAAGACATTATTAATGTCAGTGCATATGACTAGGTGGTTCGATAGGGGATCGGACGCATCGAACGACCCGAACAGAGAGACCCATTGTGGAAGTGCTTAAATAGCATATCGGTGGTGGGATGTCTCTCAAGACTTATAACAGTGTACGATTTAGTCCTTAGACTTGAGGTGCTAGGGCGAATTCGGTATACGGGTATGCATACTTTGATTTAGGAGCCGGGCACATAGCTTGTCCATTGTGCGCCTACGTTGGGTGCGTGTAGTCGTATGCGCGGATGGTTAGCATCAATATAGGATCTACCGACTCATTGTAATGGATGAGGGAATTTCCTGTACATTCTTCGATTATACATTCCGAGAAATCCATGGCCATGGTCAGTGACGGATTTGGAAAGGGGTTTCCAAATTTAGCAGTCACACTGGAAGTATTATCCTGAATTAGAAAGTACAGAATCGAGATGATTAGAGGTGCCGACCAATTCACACACCCTAGGTCTCGATCGGGAAATTAGTCGTTAGAGGGACCGTATGTACATGGTACTTATAAGAGGTTTAAGGTTCACTAAAGTCAATTCACCTGAAGTTGGGCCTCATGGGCTTGTGGCTAGACATCGACCATGGGGTGTGGGTACTCCCGAATTAATAGTGGATTAATTCTGGAGTGGTCAATTGAAAGTAGTTTAATTGATCGGAGCAATTAATTAAATAATTAATTGCTCACTAATTAAATCACAGAAATGTGAGCCTGCGGCCAATTGATGGTGAACCTAGAGGGTCACACACAAAAGCTGGAACTGTGATAGTCAGTGGCAGAACGAAATGATTTAAAGTGGTTAAATCAAGATAAGGAATTAAAGGAATAATTCCTGGAGAGAAATTAATTAGATTTATCTAATTAATTAAATTAAATCTTTAATTATATTTTATTGGATTATTTAATTAAAGTGTTAATTAAATAAATGGGCCATTTAATTAAAGTGGTTAATTAAATGACTTGGGCTATTTAATTAAAGGACTAATTAAATAGAGAGGGATTGGGCCAGACTTATCTGATAGCCCATTAGCTAGGAGATAAGATTAGGGATAGGGTTTGAACTCTCCTATAAAAATGAGTCTTCAAGAATCAAAACCCTAAGTAACCAAGCAAGGAAAAAGCAAAACCCTAATCTTCTCTCCCTCACATAGCCGCCGCCCCCTCCCCAAGAAACCCTAGCCGCCGCCGCCGCCCCTTGGTTGTAGATCGGCCGTGTAGCTCCATCTCTCCCTCTTCCGTTCTGCATCTAGAGTTGGATCTAAGTTCAACTCTCGAATCTGAGCTGCTTTTCTCCTAGTTCTGAGCCTGAGGATTAAAGTATTGCAGATCCAGCTGGTGTGGACTAATCTCTGGAGGCACAACATTTGGGGTGCTCTAGTGACCCAAAAGAAGACCGGAGAAACCACCACCTTTGCCTGTGGTGAGGTAAAACTTTATTTTACCAGCTATTCGTTTTAGTATTTGTGCTAAAATGATTCATACTTATTTATATGTGCTAATAAGAACCCTGGGTTGTGGTGTATAAAAATTTTAAATTCCGCACCGTTGTAGTTGACAATTATACCCACAAAACCCAACATCTTCAAATGACATACACTTATTGTTTTGATTGACATGTTACTGACCGATACTACGTAAACTACATAAGTTTAATTAGAGGTGTCGATCAATTCACACACCCTAGGTTTCGATCGGAAAATTTAGTCAATAGAGGGACCGTAGGTACATGGCAGTTATAAGAGGTGAGGTTCACAAATATCAATTCACCTGAAGTTGGGCTTCAGGGGCTTGTTGATAAACATCGACCATGAAGTGTGGGTACTCCTGAATTAATATGGGAGATTAATTCAGGAGTGGTCAATAAAAGTGGTTTAATTGATCGGAGCAATTAACTGCTCGTAAATTAAATCACGAAGAGTTCGTGGGCCTGCTGCCAATTGATGGTGATCCTAGAGGGTACAGACAATACAGTTGAACCTAGAGGGTACAGACAATACAGTTGGACAGTTGGACAGTTGGACAGACAATACTTGATTTAGGGAAGTTAAATCAATTAATGAATTGAAGTGTTAATTCAATTGGAAGATTAATTAATTAGATAGTCTAATTAATTAAACATTAATTAAAGTATTAATTAATTGAGAGAGATATTAATTTATTAATTAATTGGGCTAATTTAATTAATGTGTTAATTAAATTAAGCTGCAAGACATGGGCCTTTAAAAGCCCAGAAGAAGTCTTGCAAGACTAGATTAACTAAGGGGGCCTATATATGGAGTCTAGGAGAGACTCAAAACCTGATCTTGCTCACTTGCACATAAACCCTAGCCGCGCCCCTGCCACGCGCTGCCCCTCTCTCTCTGTTCTTCCATTGCTGGATCTAGATCTGCTTCTTCTTCCATTGACAACCTTCAAGATCTAGTTCGTAGCTGATAACTCTATGAAAATAGAGTTATCGCGTGTACTTTTTAGGCTTAAATAAGTATTTTTCCTGAATAATTGTGAGTCGTTTGGGATTTTATTGCATATTTCACTTTTTACAGTCGATTCCCGAATTTAATCAAGTTTTGAGAATAATCCTCGATTTTTTTATACTAATTCGATATATTCTCTTGTAGGAGATGAAGTGAACCAACAAAGTTTGTAATCAATGGAGAATGATCAATTTCAAATGTTGAGGGTGTCAATGATACAAAAGCATGAAAGTAGGGGTTGGAAATGCAAATTGAGGCCATTCTTGATGAAATTGAAGCTATGTACGGCTGAACTCCATTTGTTTGAATGTTAATGGGCTGGCCCAATTGAAGAAAATAGAAGGCTGAAGAAGTAGTTAGCAATAGAATCCTACTACACGTAGGAGTTTTAAGCAAGAACAAAAGGAAAGATTCTGCAGCAATAAAAAGGGGAGAAAGAGGAGAAAAACACACGCAAATTCAGAGGAGCAAAAGAAACGTGAGATCAGAGGAGAAACGAGCACACATCACAATTTGGCTATTTTCCGTTATTTCTTTATTAGAGAAGACTATGAATTCTTTTGTCGTTGATTTCATTATTTTTAGCATGAACTAATTTCTGTTAGTCTAGGGTTTTACGGATCCATGTTATGCGAATAATATTTTTTTCTTTTCTAGTTTTACTTATCGATATTCGTTTATCTAATTTTGTGCTAATTACCGTCAAATTGATTTGCCACTTATTTGATTGTTTACTTTTCTTGATTGAACCTGGGAAGGGAATATTAAGAATAGAAGAGGAATTAGGCAGTGGGTTGTTTGTTAGTATAGGAATATACCTGACACACCCATATGCAAATTAGGTTATATGATTCATGTTACTAACTCTACTAACTTAGGAATAAGAATAGTAAGCTAATTGCATAGGTTCTTACGTGATTCGGAAGACACTTACGGATAGAAGTGAGCACTAGGATAGCAAATAAGAATCACTACTTAAAATTAAGAAGTTAATTAACATTAGGAGCATAACATTGGTGAAGTTTAACTCTAGACCCTTGTCTCATTGATTGTCTTCTCAAGCACTTTAATCATCATCTTAGATTAATTTTTTTTTTTTTAGTTTTAGTAGCTAGTTAATTAACAAACAAACTATATTTTATCCTAGTTGAATTAGAATAAGAATTAAGGTGGGGAATTTGGTATAATTTTAGTTTCAAGTCCTCGTGGGTTGGACACTCAACTTACTCTTTATTACCTTTGCGATACGTGCACTTGCGTTTATTTGCGTGTGTAAAATCCGCAACAAGTTTTTGGCGCCGTTGCCGGGGACTTTGATAATTGATAATTTACCAAGTTTTAACTTTTATTTTTGTTTTAATTCGATTTTTTCTTAACATTTACAAATTTTTCCTTGTAGGTACTCATACCTAGTTTATGCGCAGTGATAAAAAAGCTGAATTAGTAGCTTTTGATCCAAAGATCGAGAGGACTTTCAGACAATGAAGAGCGCTAAACAAGAAGAAAGGAAAAGCTGATCTAATGGAGAATCCACCTGGAATTCAGGCACTACAGAATAAAAATCGGGTTAATCAACAGTTAGTAAATCAGCCAATGGGTCCACACATTCCTGCCGAGATAGAAAGACCCATTAATGAATATATAACATCAATGTTGGGTGTGTTAGATTCAAGCATTGTCAAACCAGAGATTGAAGCAGATCACTTTGAAGTGAAACCAGTGATGCTGAATCTGATAAACTCCTCTGCTATATTTTCGGGGTTGGCTATGGAAGACCCTCACGCACATTTGAAGAACTTCATGGAAATTTGCAATTCATTCAAACTGAATGGGGTTACATCTTATCAACTAAGAATGAAACTCTTCTCATTTTCCTTGAGGGATCGAGCTCGAGTCTGGTTAAACTCAATGCCGCCCAACTCCATTACATCCTGGCTGATTTGACTGAAAAATTTCTGAGGAAATATTCTCCACCCGCTAAGAGCGCAAAAGTTCGAATGGAAATTCACTCATTCCAACAAATAGAGAGAGAGTCACTCTATGATGCATGGGAAAGGTTCAAAGGATTAATGACATAATGTCCACACCATGGAATTCCTGGTTGGCAGCTGATACAAATATTCTACACTGGAGTAGGGGGACAAATCAGGACAATTCTTGATGCAGCAGGAGGAGGGACATTTTTGGGGAAGACATATACAGATGCCTACGATGTTTTAGAGAGAATGACCTACAACAATTTCTAATGTGCATCGGAACGCTCATCAGTAAAACTTGCACCTGAAAAATTTGAGGTGGATCCTACGACATCAATGCAAGCGCAGTTAGACGCATTAACCAAAAAGGTGAATGGGTTAATGATAAGTAAATCTGGAGCTAACTCATTTCAAGCTCAACAAGTGAATATGATCCATAACCCAAAGGTTTACCGTATCCTTTGTGGGGAAGAGTATCCGTATGAAAACTGCCCGTCAAATTCCGAGACAACATGCTATGTGGGAAATAATCGAAACAACCAAGGTTATAACCCCTACTCTAATAGCTATAATCCCGGGTGGCGAAACCATCCTAACTTTTCATGGAGCAATAATCAGAACGCTGGACAGGGATCAAACAATGCCACAACTCAGCAACAGCAGAATCCACCAGGCTCTCAAAGTCAACAAAAACAACCACCAGTGGATAACAAGCCATCATTAGAAGAAACGCTGAAGCAGTTCATCAACCATACATCTGCGCTCCTCAACCAGATAAATGCATCTATTCGGAACCTAGAAACCCAAATGGCTCAATTAGCTCAAGATAGACAGCATAGACCTCCAGGTTCGCTCCCAAGTAACACTGAAAACCCCAGGACCAATCATAACGAACACTGCAAAGCAATCACTCTGGGGAATGGTAGAGAACTCGAAGAGCCCATCAGAACACAAGATCGAGTTAAGGATCCCAAGGAAGCTCAAGACAAAACTGAGGACTCTGAACTAAACAAAGAAAATGAGGTGGAAAAGGAGAGCGAGAAGAAAGATGTAACTAATCTACTGGCAATCAAACCTCCACCACCATTTCCTCAAAGATTTCAACAACAAAGGAAGAATGATCAATTCAGAAAATTCCTTGATATCCTGAAACAACTTCACATCAACATTCCATTAGTTGAAGCATTCGAGCAGATGCCAAATTACGTCAAATTCATGAAGGATGTACTGTCACGAAAGAAAAGATTAGGAGAATTCAAAACTGCAGCTCTCACAGAAGAATGCAGTGCAATTTTGCAAAATAAGCTCCCGCTTAAACTCAAGGATCCTGGCAGTTTTACCATTCCATGTAACATTAGCGACAAGTACGTGGGACAAGCATTATGTGACTTAGGGGCCATTATCAATCTCATGCCCAAATCCGTCTTTCAAAAATTGGAAATCGGGGAAGCAAGACCAACTACGGTAACTCTTCAATTAGCATATTGTTCCATTACATACCCCGAAGGAAAAATTGAGGACGTTCTGGTAAAATTAGATAAGTTTATTTAGACTATGAAGCAGATTCGAATGTACCCATCATTTTGGGTAGGCCATTCTTAGCCACTAGAAGGGCGTTAATTGACGTACAGAAAGGTGAATTAACCATGAGGGTGCAGGACGAGAAGATTACATTCAACGTGTTCCAAGCCATGAAACATCCCGACGACGAGGAAGAATGCTCATCAATATGCATAATCGACTCATTGGTCGCTAAGACCTTTGAGACATCCATGTACCGAGACCCGTTGGAAGAAGCCTTAATGTTGGATCCTGAGGAGATAGATAATAAAAAAATTGTAAAAAGTGTGACATTCTTACAAGAAAATTCGCGAGTCACCCAGTCAACAAAATTGAAAAGTTCGAAGTACCCACTTGCAAGCTGTAGAAACCCCCTCCTCGATCAGGAGGTCATGTGGGACGAGGAGGTGCGAAGATCAAGAAAGCACTCCTCATCGACTTGATAAAAGAGATGAGAAGATAGTATGTCGGACTATATCTCGGAGGATACATGTTTGGATGTTTGTGGGTACGGACTAAAAGGGAATGATCCCACCCTTTTATAGACCCTGGATACTTGATCGGACGGCCAGAGATTATTAGGATCAACAGCTCGGATCAAAGGTATTAATAGCAACGACCGTTGTGCTTACCAAGATAAGCAACGTGGACCGGATCCAGCGGTCCAAAGGCATCACGAGCAACGTCTAAGATCTGGACTTTAAATGCGTCAACGGCCTCAACTGTCTACCGACTCCAATTTCTCAAACATTGATCGACGCATCGAGTGATCGTGGCCATACTCATGCGTCCACCTGATATAGTATTACATGTCAAAGCTGGAATGATTGTGCAATCTTTGTGCATGTCGACGGCTTAGTCTCAAAAAGTCGTCACACCTACAAAAATTAAACGACATTGGAACACGTCGGATCGATGAAAACTTTCCAATTACTCCTATACCAAAGTTTAAAAATCGGAAAACGACAAGGACGACAATTCCCTTAGAAGGAATATAGAGCACAAAATTACTTAAAGAAGGAGAGAATTTCACTTTTGATACCATAATTCTACCTACTTTAGGGATTTGATACCATAACTTTTTATACCGACACATTTGATACCATAACTCAAATCAACTTTGCAAATTTAATACTTCCGTCAAATTAATGACGGAATTGTCACGAGAATGTCACGAGAATGTCACGTGGCCGTTAAAATTTATACATTTGATACCATAACTTATGTTGACTAATAATTTTACCCCATAACATTTCAGGTTACCAAAAAAGCCCCACATCTCCAAATTTATTGACGATTTTAGTCTACATTGTTGCCAAATTTCCAAGTTGACTCGAATAAGACCACGTGCTGACCAATTTAGAAAATTTTAAATCTGAATTTGGGGGGAGAATTACAATTTTGGTTGACTGATAATTTTACCCCATAACATTTCAGGTTACCAAAAAGCCCCACATCTTCAAATTTAGTGACGATTTTAGTCCACATTGTTGCCAAATTTCCAAATTGACTCGAATAAGACCACGTGCTGACCAATTTAAAATTTTTTACTTATTTTATTTAAATAACTAATTTAATTTATAAACAATATTAATAAATTAAATAATACATTAACATAAATATCAACAAAATTAAGAAAACATATTCTTTTTAAATATAAAATTTATATAATAGAATTAATATATTTAGTATTTATTAAAATACTATAATTTAAAACTATTTAATATTTATTAAAATATTAAATAATAAATAATTTTAATTTTAAAAAAAAATCTCCACCCCACCCACCACCTCCCCACCCCTCCCCCCTACCCCACGATTCCCAGGCCGCCGCCGGCCTGGGTCTTCTGTCCCAGGCGGCGACCTGGGTCTTCTGTCACAGGCCACCACCAGCCTGGGACCGAAGATCCCAGGCCGGCAGTGGCCTGGGATCGGAGAACCCAAGCCGACGGCCTGGGTTCTTCGATCCAAGCCACCGCGGCCAAGGATCAAATATCCCAGGCCGACGGTGGCCTGGGATTAATGTATTATTTAATTTTGGTTCTTCTATTATATATATTTTATATTTGAAAAGAATATGTTTTCTTAATTTTGGTGATATTTATGTTAATGTATTATTTAATTTATTAATATTGTTTATAAATTAAATTAGTTATTTAAGTAAAATAAGTAAAAAAATTTAAATTGGTCAGCACGTGGTCTTATTCGGGTCAATTTGGAAATTTGACAACAATGTGGACTAAAATCGTCACTAAATTTGGAGATATGGGGCTTTTTTGGTAACCTGAATTGTTATGGGGTAAAATTATCAGTCAACATAAGTTATGGTATCAAATGTGTAAAGTTTTAACGGTCACGTGACGTTCTCGTGACAATTTCGTCATTAATTTGACGGAAGTATTAAATGTGCAAAGTTGATTTGAGTTATGGTATCAAATGTGTCGGTATAAAAAGTTGTGGTATCAAAATCCTAAAGTAATTAGAATTATGGTATCAAAAGTGAAATTCTCTCCTTAAAGAAGGGATTATTTGAAGAAACATACTTATGTTTTGTGAGGATTTTACATCAAACGAACTACTATATATAGGGCGACAAATACAATCCAAGGGTCTTATCCCTGGGGATTGGTACCAGCTCAATTAAAATTCTGACAAGTAGGACCAGGCAATAGTCGACGCAGAGTGATCAAGCGACTTAGAAATGAAAGAGAATTGATAATACAAGACATCGATAAAGAAAGATAAAGTTGCATTCATCAAAGTAAAAATTACAAATCAAACACGCCAGCCAAGCATGACTCAATGCAAAAGTTCATCGAGGTTTACAACATAAATAAAATGTCTATTCAATTTAAATCGGATGGCCAAAATAAACACCGTCAATTCGCCGCCGGACCAAACTAAGCTTCCTTAAGAAGTGCATTGTCAAGATAAGAAGGATTCGAGGACTCGGGAACTTCTTGTTGAGCTACCTCCGCTTCACGAACACTCTCAGCTTGAAGCTTCTCAGCCTGGATGTCGAGAAGGAAACCAAACTCATGATCTTCGGGTTTCCCTAGGGGATCTTCCTCGACGGACTGATCCACCGCGATGAAGACATCGTTCTCATCAGCAAGGGTTGATTTTTTCCTCATCAAAATGTTCATTAAGAATATCCAATGCTTGACACTGCTTCCAGCCCTTCTCAAACATTTTTGTAAATTCGGTTCTCGAATGGCGATCGACCAGCTCCTCGTATACAAATCTGTTGAAAAATTCAAGGACAATGTCCTTCCTATCCTCAGGCAGAACATCATGACGGAGAGAACTTGTTGTCAGCCCCTTTCAAAACTCTCAGCAGTTTTTAACTCTAGTTGGGACTTGAAATTAGCCTTGCTTGGGCCAACTCTGCCTCCTGTAAAGCGATATTCTTGTCCCTCTTCGAGACATCCCCCTCAAACGATTTTTTTTTCTTCAAGAAGGCCAAACTTCTTCCTAGCCTCCTTATAAGCACCTTGGTACTTCTCAGCTCATTTTCGATACGAATCTACCCTACATGTAGTATGATAAATCGTTTGATTCATCTGCGAGAATCAAAATATAAATTAATACAAGTTAATACAGGCTTCAGAAAAAATCGACTCACTCGATCTAAACACAAGAGGGACGAAGGATTACCGTAAGCTGAAACGATGCCTGCATCTGCAGAAGGTCAGCCATCTCGACCTTCAATAAGGCCCCATGATTTTCGAAGGATATGGTCGAGCAAAACTTATCCCAGGCCTCCGGATTAATAGAAGTATTCAAAAAGGCCGGATTCATCATGGAAGTTTCGGCCACTTTGTCCCCTTTCCTCTTCTTTTGCTTCTCGATAATTGCCTCGACAGTTTCCCTCGAAACGGTCGAAATGTCATCAGTCGAGGCAGTAGTAGCTATGTCCGATTTAGCTTTTTTGGAGGTTGGCCCTTCCTTACCACTTTCTTCTTGAGAAATAGGTCTTTTTCCCTTTTCGAAAGCAAGAAATTTCTCGATTTGAGTGTTGGATCCTGGACGGGGAGCAGTACTCAATTGTGATGAAGGCTTCGATGCAGACGCTTTCCCTAGCACTATCGACGGAGGAGGAGGGGCGTTACTTATCTTCCGCGCTTTCATTACTGCTCTCAATGCGCGATTCGACATTGCACTTACGCTAGTTTCTGCATACAGGAAAAGGTCACGCTACGACTTAAGAAAACAGGTAAGTAAAATAACATGATAACTACCTAATGAAGGATGATCGATGGATAAAGAAGCCATCAACATTCCTCCCAAACTCAAGATTGGCTCCTGCAAAAGTAAATTGGTGGCGTATATCGATTCCGGCAATTGCGAAGGAAAGTCGGGGCCCCGTGAAGGTTCGGGAACATTCTTTAAAAGAATCTCACCCGACCTCCAACCGCGTGTCATCCTTCATACATAGTTCTCGGGAGCATGGACAAATATAAACCTATGTTTCCAACCCTTCCCATGAGATGACTTAAGGTCGCTTAAGAACCTAATATTGGGTTTCGATTAAACAAAGTAAAAGCCCTCGTACAACTTAGGAGAGGGACTTACGTTGAAAAGACCACAAAAATTGGGAAAGGAAGCTGGTTGACCTAACGACTTCGTAACAAGATAACAACCAATTATATACCCTACAACATTAGGAACTAATTGTGTCGGACAAACGCCGAGACCATTTACTATATCGAAGAACTCGTCGGCCAAAGGGAAATGCAGAACATTTTCTAAAGTATCAATATTGAAAGGTTCTACATCCACTCGGCGGATCATTCATTCTTTGATCGGGAGTAGGGAGAAGAACGGACCAACCCTTAGGAAATTGAAATTTAGATAAAATTGATTCAATAGAAAAACGTAAACGACATGCCCATATATTGCTAAAGTGCTCTACAGTTCGATAACGGTCCTACATCGAACTCGGTGGAACAAAATTCTTTGAACCTGAGCCGACAACGCTTAATAACTGAGCAGAAAGTGGACTGTGATGTTGTCCTTCAAACGAGATGTCGAAATGAGACATTATCGACTCCACAAACACACCCTTCCCCTCACCAACCGACTCATTCCCGATCGATAAAGACTGACTCGACATAGAAAAAAGAAAAGTTAAAGAAATACCTAAATGAATGAAAGACTTCGACTACGAAAACAACTGCTTAACTTGATCGATCACAGCTCCGACGACCTTGCTCCGATTGAAATTCTATATTGAAGTGTGAACAGTGGTGGAAAGGGAGAGCCTATTTATAAACTGAGCTTTCCAAAAGCGCGCCGACATGATGGTTAAAATTGAATAGGCGCAACGATTAAACTACGGCCCATTAAACTCTCTCGAAAGGGCCAAATAACCCATTTCCTAATATACAGTAGGCCTGCTTCAATTGATTAATTTTCCATAAAATATTTCAAAGACAAGGGACAAGCACCATGAAGATATTTTGATTAAATCTAAATTTTCAAATACATAGGTCGATGTCAAAAAATTACATTAGAACACGATACATATGAACAAAAGTCTACTACAAACTATGGTCGTCTTCTCGATCAGGTATCAAACTTTCGAATTCATGTGCTCGAGCGATAGCTTCTTCCTCGTCTCAGTTGTATGCACCATCCTTTCTTTGGCATTCCTCATGGAGTAGCGGACCGACAACAGAAGGATCAAACTCGAGGGTCAGAAAACCCTTATATGACATTGTTTAATGGCTTTCTCATGCATCTGGA
>JBCEGF010000584.1:0-34318 GCA_038501285.1 Penstemon eatonii
CTTCCTCCCCTTTAGCTTCCATAAGAGCGCTGAACGCTACGATATATGCAATGGAATGCGGGAGAAGCTGAGCAGGGGAAAGCGAAAAGAAAGTCAAAATGTTTCGCAAAAGAGGGCTAAACGGAATGCGCAAGCCGTAAGAAAATTGCTTTTCGTAGAAGGCTTGACACCCGACAGGAGGTTCGGTCGCACGCTCGGTATAAGAAGGGATGACGATCGAAAATCCCTTAGGGAGAAATTTCCCGAACTTTGTCTCGAGATGAACGCGATCCTTCTTAAATAAACCACAGGAAGTTTGATGGGCAGGAAGTTCTGACCTGTTTGAAGTGACTGTATTAGGATGAGGTGTATGTCGAAAAATCCTGACGAAGGCGCCCTCGCCGATACTATGCTTCTCGACCACGTTTTCCTCTAAATCTTCGGTATGATCAGCATCCTCATCTTCTGGATAAAATTCTCCATCCTCATAATCGTCGACAAGCTTTAGCAAAGGATCGGACTCTTGGTCCTCTCCGACTTTGTTCTTGCCTTTCAGACCTCTGGAACTAGACATTGTGGACTAAGAAACGATTATACTAAAGAAGCTGCTCTTTCGACCTGAATACTCCGAGCTCAAGAAAGTATGTGGTTTGTGAATAATTTTTCAACAAGTCAACATATATATACGGGGTTAAAAAGGTAAAATTGCAAACAGGTCCCCGAGTAACCGCGACGGTTGAACATACTCTGGGTAGAAATTTAAAGTTATCCTTCTGAGAATTGCATTCCTGATCCTTCACTTTCCAAATTGTGGAGTATGTTCCTTGGAAATTGTCCCCGTGGTATTCCATTGATCCTTTATTATTACGATCGGAAAATTCAGAAAGCGTTCGTTGAGGAATTGAATGAAGCATCGCGGTATAATAAGGAGTATTACAATTTAGAGGTCCTACGCAAACAGTGGACGACAAGGCTATCTTCTCAACGCGCCGATATATTGTTTCTTATATATGCACTCTTTTTCCCTAGCTCGGTTTTTATCCCAATGGGTTTTTCCTAGTTAGGTTCTTAATGAGGCATATCCGAAACATATTCTGATACCAGCGTGCGACATAGCTTGTACTTCTTCGAGCGCAAGCTCCACTTTACGCTCGAGAAGTGGGGGAGTATTGATAAGGGATAATTTGGATCCCCTGCCCTCGCAGGCTTAATGCGGATCGAAAAACCCCAGATCCTGTCCCCAGGAACGATGAGCCGACCCAGGGGTTTTAATAAACTGTTCCGAGCCTATAAAGAGAACCCGAGATCGAAGGGTACTGTTGGGCCGAGCCCAGGCCCAAGCCCATCAGCTCAGCTATAAATACCCCAAGCATTTATGACGACGACACAACTTCCCAGGTGCTCTTCCTTTGAGACTGCTGCTCGGACTCACTTGGGAATAATAGCATAGGTTAGCTTGTATGTATTTCACCCTCTAGCTTGTACGACATCCAATAATGCTCGAATAGGACTCTCGATACTTGTAATTTGTACTCAATCATCTCGAATACAAATAATTATTGATCTTTCCTTTCTATTATTTAGCATTTATACTGCATCACATATTGTCTTGATCGAACATACGAAAACGCGTAAGATCAGGTAAGCAAACAAATGGAAATAGAATCCTATTCTATTACATATGCATCACCATGCATGCATGGCCTTCAAGGTCTTCAAGTCCTCCAAGTCCTTCAAGTCCTTCTTCTTGAATAAACCTCACAACCTAATGCCTACTCTCTTTACATTGACATAAGTCAATAAATAAGAGGCATGCAAGCCCCATTTAATTACAAACCCAAATCATCAAATGAATTACAAGATTAATATCCAATCACATAAGGTCTAGGCCACTAGATCATTCACCCATACATTCATCACACAATGTTGCATCGATAAGGTAAATTTACCAAGAAGATTATCTACCAATTTCTAAAGGATTAAGGCATGTTCATTGTGGTTTCCCAATTTAATGAGACCAAAGAACACAAATTTAGATAAGTTGATGTAGGAGCTCGATAGGTGTTTGAATTTCAGTTTTATGACCAATCCGGCTCATCCATAAGTTATCCATAAGTGAAGAGGCTTACCCACAGCCCTACATCACCTTAGGAAACCGTAGGACTCACAAGATTTAGGCAATTTTACCGGTGGGTGTGATTGTTCCACTACAACCCGGCACGTACGGTCTTTTCACCAAAAACCAATTTTCAAACTTAAACCACCCTTACTCCATACATCCCTATATCCAATAAAGTGTTCATAAACATTATCTAACCATAATCAACCAAAAAAACAGTCCCTAAATCCGAAAGCAAATCGGTTGATGCACTTCATATTTTAACAAACTGTTTTCATCAAAACGTAAGGAAACATTCATAACACTTATGAATCACGAATCTAATATGAAATAGCATGATTTGGCTCGGACACCTCTTGATGGTAATGTTCCTAAGGTCAGCCAAAAAGCAGCGGACACAAAAATTTTAATCGGGACAAATAGGCCGAAAAATGCAACTACTTTGCAAGAAAACTTTGGAGACCTTCTAGCATTAATATCCTAGGATCATCATGCATACAAAGTTCATATTAGAAGGAAAGATATCAAGTCATACCTCTCCCAATCTTGGGAGGTGAAAAGCCGCAAAGAATCGGGACAAGCAAGTAACACCTGAAACCTTCATCAACCTCCAAGCTCAAGGGTTCAACACCTCCGAGCTCCAAGCTAGAATCTCCTCCTTTGAAACTTTTTTCTCCAAGAACCTCAAGAATATCCACACCAAGATCTCCAAGTGTTGATCCTCCAAAGCTAGCCCACACACACAAGTGATAGCACTTAAGGAGCAAAGAAGATGAACTAGATCTTGCAAATACACCCTCAATCTATTAGCTAGAATGAAGTAGTACTTGAATCAAGTTAGAAACTTGATTAAGGAAGAGAAAGAGATGAAGAAAACAACTTTTCTTTCTAGGGTGAGAGATAAATCCGAACACACACTAAAAAGTGTAGTGTGTGTTTTTGTCTTGAATCTTCAACTCTCTAGAATGAAGACAATATCTTATCTTGTGTCTTGTAAAAAATACAATGTAGTTTATTGTAGGATCAAATCCACCAATAAGACTTATAGCTTTATTGTGCTTCCCAAGCACACTACTTTTGATACAAGTTAGTGGTGGGGGCCACCACTAACACATGATAAAGATATTTATTTTTCTCTAGTTATATATATACATATGATCATATTTAATATGATAAAATGTTGATATATATATATATAGATCATATTTAATATGATATAATGTTGATATATATATATATATATATATATATATATATTTTAAATATGATCATCTCATAAGACCAATTTAAATTGGTCAGGGGTTAATTGGACATTTATTTCCCAATTAATAAATTCAATCTCTAATTCAAAATTAGAAACCAATTTATTTCTTCTTTCAATTAATTAGACCCTTCTAATTAATTTTTGACTAAATTAATTTAGCACTTAAATTAATAGAGTCCTTTAATTAATTAATCTCCATTAATTAATTACTACTTCATATCAAATCCAATTTGACTTTTAATAGATTGAACTAAGTTGCATCTTGTGCTATTGTGTGTGGCCCCTTGGGTTCACCATCAATTACCCGTGGGCTCACAAACCATTTGTCATTTAATTAAAAAGATTAATTAAACAACTTTTAATCAATCACTCTTAGATATGATCTCATCAAATCTAGAGTACCCAACACTCGAGGTAGTCTTCTAGTCACGGTCGATGAGTCCTAACTAATGATGAAAATAAAGTGTGAACCTTTCTTGAATTGATCTCATCAATCCTCTTACGCATAGCATGCACGTATGCTCCTTCCAATAACTTATTTCCCGATCGAGGCCTTGGACATGGAGTTCAACAAAATCCTATTAGCCTTGATAACTATGCATCTTTATTCTTTATGGTGATTCCTTTTAGTGATTACCCATTTGGAAACTCCTTTCCAAATCTAACATCATTCATTCGGCCGAAGATTCTCGGAACCAATCCATACAAAAGAATGCGTAGGAAATCGCCCTACCACATCACGGTAGGAATTCATAGATCCTTTATTGACGTCATTAACCTCACTACGAAGCAATCCATACCCAACGTGAAACTATAATGACTCGCTAATTAGTAGTCGAGTAATACATCAAAGCATAAACGCTCCGCATGAAGTTCACTCTAACGTCTCAAGTCAAAAGACCAATTTACGTAGAAGAAATCTTCATCTCCGATAAACTCCTAAGATGAGATTTTTCTAGCGGGGTTTCGATGCGCTTGATCTCATCAAGCCACCCACTCATATGCATTGATATCTACCATATCAATGTCCATGGAACTATCCATCTCCATGCAAAAGAGAATGCATACTCGTGCAAGTCTTCCCGAATACAATGTTGCCCTATCTCAATAGTATTCTATGACTTGGAAAGCTTTTAAGATCTTAAACCATAGTAGAACATATTCCATAGAGGGATGCACCATGTTCCATAGTTTCAATGATCTAAGGGCTTCATAAATTGCTTATGATTTAACCGTTGTTCGTCGGGTTAGATTATGATATTAGTTTGCCAAAGTATGTAGGCGTAAGCTTTTATTGTATATCTTGTTTAATACAATGTTTAACTAGGTATTTATATGACTATAACCCTAGCTTTACAAGGAAACATAATCCTAATAGGACTAGGCATAGCAATACTTATGGAATTTGGACATCGCTCTTGGTCGCCGAGGATTGATAATGTAGATTCGACCTGACAGCTCTTTAGCGAATCAGACTCCTGGTCGGTCTGAGCGTATAAGGTCTAGTCATTTTGATTATTATAAGGGGTGCAAAATAGCCCCCATCAGTACTCCCTCACTTCTTCGAGCGCATATGTAATAAAAGCTCGTAGAAGTAGATGGTCAATTACGACTGTATTTTCTATGAATTATGCCTCGTTAAAAACCTTACATGGAAAAAACCCTGTGGGAAAAAATCCTATGTAAGGAAAAGAGTGCAACGCCTTATAGATAGTCATTTTGTCGTTTTCGGACTGAACCGTTACACGTTTCTCGAAGAGGTGTTCTGACATTATCGTTTGGCGAGAATATGAGTAGTCGCAAGAAGTTCGAAACATCTTTTCATCCTCCTATATAAATAAGTGAACGTTGTTTCAATCACTTTTTACTTTCTACTTCCCAGACTCTTGCAGTAACTTTCTTGCTCGGTAATTTTTTCCCTACTTTGTTTTTATCGATCAATATTTTTTGAAGATCCCATTAAAATGGCTTCACTTACGAAGACACCTTCTTCATCTATTGCGGAAGGAGTCGCCCCTGTCATCGAGGAGGGGGTAATTCCCAGCCCTCCAACAGAACAGATTGCTGCATCTGAAATTACCCTTCCTGATAAGGATACCTTCAAGGTACAAATTATATCAGATGCCGAGGTTGTGGCCAGGGCCAACAAAAGCAAAGATACTACTCCTCAAATATCTGAACCAATTGAGGATCTTGCTTGCGCGTATACCGATGAGACTTTCCACGAGGTCGTTGATAATTAAGCGAAGTACTTTTCGGAAGGTTCTGAGATTATCCTCCCTTCTCCTTCCGGCAGAGTTACCTCTCCACCGGAGGGTTGTCGGGCTTTTTGTACTGCCCATTTTAATTATGGTCTACGTCTTCCCTTATCTGCCTTATTCCTTGATATTCTGAAAGTTTTTAGTGTTCCTTTAACACAACTAGTTCCAAATTTCGTGGCTTTTGTTGTGTGCTTTTCGGTTCTGATGATAGCAAAAGCCTTTCAGCCCTCACTTCGTAATTTTACACAATTGTTTTGTTTTAACGTTTCAAGTTCCTCGAACAGCGGATATTTTTTCGCCAGTCAAAAGTCTGGTCGCTCTATTTTCGATTCTCCAGTTTCCAGCAATCCTGCCTGGAAATCTCATTTTTTCTTTGTACGTCTCCCTTCTCATATTGTGTTAGCTAATGGTTCCTCCGAGCCATTCTCGTGGGACCATGGCTTCGAATGGATTTCTGGTGGTCGCTCAGTTACAGGTCATTTTATTCCTGACGACCCACAATTAGTTGGCGAAATCAAGAGGATGCGTGTCGACAAGTACCAGAGCGCTCTTCTTATTGGTGAGGCTTTTTTCCGTAAAGCGGGTTTGAGTCCTCATACCTTTCCTATCACTTCCCCTACTCAATCACTGGGTAAGCATTTTTGTTTTAATAACACATTATATTTTCTTATATCATCTTGTCTAATTTAGAATTCGTTATCTTCAGTTGTTATGGTAGAAAACTCTCGGCACTTCTCAAAAGGGAAGATGATCCTGTCCAAATCTACCAAAACGGTAGAGAACCTTCCAATCGAACAGAGAGCGTCCAAGAAGAGAAAGTTGGATTTGGGCCCTGATTCGGAGGATTACAGAGAGGAATCTCCAGATTCATCTCAAGAAACCCCTCCAATTGCGTAGGCTCCAGTTTACCAAGAGACGGGACAGGGTTATCCTCCTTTCCAGCTTCGGACTTCCCTTGGCATTCGCGGATGTCGTAGTTGGTCAATGCCTCATCCTATTGATAATCCGGTTAAGGAAGAAGGCATTACTATGGTCGTTCAGGTGAGGATCTTTCTCTGCTGGGCGAAGAGCATCCGAAACCCACTGTCGTTGAGATGATCGAAGATCATTTACAGGGGAAAAGGGCAGCCGGTTACCCGGAGAATGATTCTTTAATTCATGATGAGAATGAAAATGCCGTTGACAAGGCAACCCGTATTCTTCTTTCCGGTGTTTTTACTCGTGATGTCAATAAGCTGCTTCGGAAGATCCTTTGGAGAAGTTACAAAAGGCTTCTCTTTACGCCGAGAAGGTATTTGCTGTTAAATACGTTTCTTACTGACTTTCCTAATGGACTTACAACTTATTGATTTGTTCCTTTTGTTCTTTAGACAAATATTTGCCTGATGTCGTATGCCTATGAAGCTGCTCTTTGGAGACAACAATGCGAATTTTTAGATGAGAAGAATAGAGTATTGCTTTATAAGGCGAGCGGTTCGGAGGCTGATCCCTCGACATCCTCCTCTTTTCCACTTTTGGTCAAAGAATCTCAAGCTATGGGTACTGATGACCAGGAGATCATAAATAATGTTTTGGAGACTTCTTGCGCTCAAGTGCAGGTTGATCAGTTGGCTAAGAAATTGGAAGATTATCAACTTCGGAGTACTACTCGAATTAGCGAACTGGAATCTCAAGTAGTAAGTCTTCAAGCCTCACTGGAGGAGTACGATAGGGACCTTCCTCTTAGCGGACTCACAGATCGACATGGTAGAAATCACGATGAGAAGGTGATTCGTGTGTTCCTTAGTTCCCCTGTTCATGCTACCTTGGTGAATCAGATGGTCGGTCCGCTCCTTGAGAGTACTTTCAAAAAGGCGATTCCTCAGATGGTCGCACTGGGATTGATTAAAGATCACCGAAAGGAGTATTTTAAAGCGACGCATGTACGTCTGAATCGTTATGGCGATGAATACTCTTCTTCCGAGCTGCCAGATGTTATCTATCAACAATTCCCATTGGCTCACCTTGTCAAAGAGTTCGGGAACCCGTTGCCGATTCCTCCTTCGGACATTAACCAGGACTTCGACAATAATTTTATCGATCAAGAGGAAGAGGAGGAGAATGTGGAGGCAGCGGACAAGCGAGCTAACGAAGGAGAGGTAGTTGTCGATCAGGGAGTTCTAGATGGCGACCAGGTTGTGTGAAGTGGGGAGCGACCAATCTGGTCTTAAGAAATAACTTTGACAATAACCAACATAACTTGATTTGTAATTTTACTTTTTTATCCTCTTGTAAATAAGACGATTTTTATTCTGACAGTTATGTTTTTTCGGGGTCTCCATTGATAATCATATTTCAGACAAGTTATTAACTTCGGCGTGATCATTATGTTCATGTCTTTTCGAATTCTTGCGGCAGTAGATAGGTCAGTTTCTGTGTTTCGCGCCCGTTCTTGGGGTCTGTAGTGTCTTTTCACTTAGTATAAATACATAGGGTAAAAAGATTACTCGTTATTTACCGCTTTTACTCACTTTCGATAGAACATTCTCTCAAAGGAGGTCGATAAGCTTTCTCGATAGTTAAATTTTCTTTTCTATTTCCGAATATGAGCAATCTTTTCGGCAACACTTCTAAGCGTTCTTCCCGTGAGGGTAATCGAAACCCGAGACCAAAACGGTCCCGTACTGAGGGGCCTTCGGTAGATCCTCCTCGCCCCCCCTCGATTAGGAGGTCGAAGATTGAAACTCCCGTTATTCCTTTCGAAACTCTTCCCGTAATTAGTTCAACTTTTACTCAACAGGATTTCCCTGTCTCTGGTGAGGTCGAAAGGAGGCCTTCCCTTGGTCGGGTGACCTTCGGCGATATGTCCAATATGGAACAAACCTTTATTATACCCGTTTCTTCAGGTGTTTCTTCTTTCGAGCATGGCCTACATGAACATGTTTCAGATAACTTCGTTCCTTCCACTGCTTCTACTGACGTAGTTATTGGCGGAGGCCAAGGGAATGCTGCCGCGGGGGCAGTTAGCGGAGATTCCTTTTTGGATCCATCCATGAGGCAGCCTCATGATTTTTCTGACTTCTTACTTAATGATACCACTGTTGTGACTACCTCTTTTGAAACTGGCGGGCCTTCTGGAGGTCGGACAGGCTCTAGGTCCGATCGGCGGACCGTTATCTCTGCTTCGGGCAAGGAGACCTCGGTGAGTCCTAGCGGGAGGGAATCCCCTCGAATGTTAGATGACCGTTGTATTCTTGAGCAGGTTAGGGATATAACGGAGTCTGTGATTCCTCGACCTGACCGTATTCCCCTTGATAGTGAACTGCCCAGCTCTCTCGAGCCCAACGCTTTGTCCTGGGATTTGGGTCTGAGCACTATCTTGCCTGGTAAGTTGAGAAAGCATGAAGGAACTCCCAATGTTCACCTTGTTCAATCGCTTGTCAAAATGTGCGAGCAGGTAATTATATTTCTGACTCTATTTCTTGCTGTTATTTTGATTGCTTTGTTACATATAACCTTTTTTCTTTTCAGGCCAAGTATTTCGCGCTGCAGCTGGGTGTGCAAAACGACAATCTGTGGTTCAGTAAGGAGAGCCATAAGCAACGCTTGGACTCGGAGACCGCGAAGGTCGAAGGACAGACCCTCCGACTCAGACTTCTCAATGATGATCTTGAGAAATTGCGGGAAGAGAAGTCTGTTCTTGAGAAGGAGAAAAGTGACTTGGTCCAGGCTAACGCCCTTGCAGAAGAGTCACGTCAGCAAGCATATGAACAAGGTTATGAAGCCGGTTATTTGAAACATCAGGAGTTAATGGCGTTTGTGGGTAATGCGACTCCTCGGAGGAGTGCTTCTGCTAGTCGGCCCAGCGATGGCAACCCGCCTCAGTGACCTGTTCTGATCAAACTGCTGTAGTGAAATGTTTCACATTTTTTTTAAGACGATGTAGGCCACAATCTTAATGTGGTCATCAAGGCTGACTATCTTTCTTGTACGTAAAAATCAATGACAATGTTGACCTGTTTTGGTCAGTTTAATGCCTTTATTGAGTTCAGTCAGTAGATATATTTGATAAATTATGTCATGCACAATTTTATCGTCATAAATAAGTATAAATATTCTAAATAAGCAGGAAATTTAGCAGACTTATCTGACATTAATTTCCTGTGAGATCATCTCTTGTTTGAAAGTAGCTCGTTCTTGGCTGATCAGTCTTGAATAGCTAAACGATGTAGTGTTTCCTTAGCAAATAGAACTTTTAATCGAGTATAAGTATGATGATCGATCAAGCTTAGTCACTGAGGCTATTGATGCAGTCACTTTGGATATTAGAGTGTTTACTGTAGGTCGTTCACGTAAGCAATTTATTGCAGAATTGTGAAGGACGTTTAGCGCTCTCGTCGACAATCGATCAATGCCTTTGTAAAATTGTCCATTTGCCATGGACTTCTTATATAAGGACGTTGTCATTTCCTTTGTTGAGCATCGCTTCACTTTTTAAAGTCTAAGCTCGTAGAAAGAATATCGGTTTATTCATCTTCTGAAAATCCATGTTTCATTGTACTGATTGTGAGTTCCATGTTCCTCAAATAAAGCAACCAGTGTATCAACATGTCAATTCTTTGATATGGAAGGAATTGGAAAATGTAGAATCATTAGTTAGATCTAGCTTGTTCAGACCTCCTTATGAAATTCTTTGGAATGTTAGGCAGTGACGATTTTGTAGGCTGGAATGTTGATGATCATTCCTCTAATTTTCATGTCAGATTTCTTGGACTCCAGTGGAGGTCTAATATAGTTAATTAATAATCTTCTATGTGATATATGAGGCAGTGACGACCTCGTATGCCGGAGTATGAGATCTTATACCTCTAATCGAGCTAGTACTTGTCGTGATGGTGTAAACTTATATGTCTGTGTCGAGGATCTTCTTGCTCTTTATCAAGCGACTAGCATTTGTAAGTGTGCAAGCTTTTTCAGTCTGGAGCTCTTTAGATCCGCTTTATTTTTGTGTTGATCGCTTCGATCTTGATTCTTTTTTACAATCGAATAGTCTTTTCGACCATAGAGGAGTCGTTCCAACTTACTCGCATTAATTACGGGCAGTCAAAAGGTCGTATTTTCATCCCTTGATTAGAGCTCTATCTAACCGTAGGATTAACGTAACGCTTTCCCTATAAATAGGGATTCTGTTTCTTTCCATATCTATTCATATCGCACGAAATGAAGATATCATATTCTTTGGACATCATTTTGCCCAGTGATCCCATATCCTTCAAAAAGTCTCATTATCACGAATCGATATCATATAATAACTCAAATAGCATTTGCCTTGTACTGACAGGTCCCATTGATGCCCTACCTAGTACTGACGGGTCCCATGTGGCCTCAGCCTTTATCTTCACAGGTTTGAGGTCCGTGGTTTCTGTTTGCACATGGAGGGTTCATATTTACCAGGCACCGCCTCTTTTCAACGTTACCTCCGGAGTGATAGACCGTCGGGGTGTGCTGGTAAATTTTTACTTTTGCGACGGTCCTGAAGAGATGCTGCTTTAGAGTAAAAATCAACCCCATTATACAAGCAGTATCTCGTTCTAGGCGAGTGGCCGTTATCGGGCATCTGGCCGGAAATGGTCATTTCGTCTGGAAGAACATTTGATCTCCAGAGCCTGACCATCGAACCAAAGAAGTCGACCATCCTGAGCAGCACACTTCTTAGGTGGTCAATTCCAATCTTCGAGGTACTAGGGAGGAGATTGATGTTTCCGTGGACATTGTCGTGAAGACCTCTGATCCATAGAATAGGATTATTTTATTTAAACAGTTGTGATGATATGTAGATTGTATAAAGTTCTTTGTACTCTGATCAAAACTTCGTATGTAATATGTTCTCAGAACTCAGATGAATAATACTTCAATATTATTACTTTCATATGTCTTGTTGTTGATTTCTCTTGACCTGTTCTTATTTATCATCGATATCAGGGAGCGATTGTAGAGCCGATTGGCTTTTACCAAATCTTTCGGCTTGTAACCTATCTTTATCATTTGTTTATGTAGATCGAGGAGCGTTTATCGAGCGCATCGATTTATACTCAACTCATTTTGAGACTTAGGTTTTTTATCGAAGTTTTTTTTGGTTTTAACCTTTTTGTCGTCGTTAATGGAGGTTGAGGAGCATTTATCTAGTGGATCGATTTATACTCAACTCATTTTAAGACTTAGGTTTATTAACCTTTTTATGGAGATCGAGGAGTGTTTATTGAGCGAATCAATTTTACTCAACTCCTGTTGAGACTTAGGTTTATTAACCTTTTTATGGAGATTGAGGTGTGTTTATTGAGCGAATCAATTTTACTCAACTCGTTTTGAGACTTAGGTTTATTAACCTATTTTCTGGAGATCGAGGAGTGTTTATTGAGCGAATCAATTTTACTCAACTCGTTTTGAGAGTTAGGTTTTACACCCTTTGTAAGTTGTTATTTATTAAAGGTCGAGGAGCGTTTATTGAGCGGATCAATTTTACTCAACTTGTTTTGAGACTTAGGTTTTTTACCAACTTTCTGGTTTTAACCTATCTTAGTCATCGTCATGGAGATCGAGGAGTGTTTATCGAGCGGATCGACTTATACTCAACCCGTTATTCTTTAGATCGAGGAGCGTTTATTGAGCGAATCAATTTTACTCAACTCGTTATACTCTTGGAACAATTTTTGGATTTAACCAAGATGATTGTAGAATTTAGAGGAGCGTTTATTGAGTTAATCGATTTATACTCAACTCGTTTGATACTTCGGCCTTAACTTCGAGTGAATCTTTGATTTGGCATTCAAAATCGTAACCATTGATAAAATTTTGAGAATTAATCTCAAGCCAAGGCCTTTATTACAACGAATTACATGAAAAATAAAAATATAATAGACTAAATCAAAAGAAATTAACCAGGGCTTTTTACTAGGATTCATTTTCCGTAGTATCTTCTTAGGTTTACTGCATTCCAAGTTCTTGGTAGGGGTGTTCCGTCCAAGTGCGCAATTTTGTATGAACCTTTCTTTCCTACATTAACGACAATGTATGGTCCATCCCAATTCTGTTGTAATTTTCCAACATGCTTGGATACCTCTACCTTTTTTAGCACCAAGTCCCCTTCTTTGAAGGTTCGTATGCGTACTTTTTGATTGTAGGCTTTCTCCATGTTTGATTTATCGACTTGCAATAGTACGGGCGCTTTCTCTCTTAATGCTTCTGTCAAGTCGATATCACTTTCTCTTGTCTTTTCATTTTCCTGGTCATCATACATTTCAATTCTTGGTGTTGGAATTAGTGTTTCGAACGGAATTACAGCTTCCGAGCCATATACTAGACTGAATGGGGTCTCCCCTGTTGAAGTTCTGACTGTCGTTCGATTAGCCCAAAGTACTCTGGGGAGTTCATCTAGCCATTTTCCTTTGGCTGCCCCTAGTCTTTTCTCCAAAGATTTTATTATTTCTCGATTCGCTACTTCAGTTTGTCCATTCGCTCTTGGATGTCCAACTGAAGTGAAGTTTTGCTGAATTCCCATCTTGGTACACCATTCCATTACTTGTTTACCTACGAATTGTGTTCCGTTATCAGAGATCAGGATTCTCGGGATGCCAAATCTACATACTATGAATTTCCATAGGAAGTTGATCACTTGGAATTGAGTTATTCGAGCAAGGGCGACGCATTCTATCCATTTACTGAAATACTCGCAGCGACTAGAACATATGCTTTCTTAGACCTGGCTACTGGGAAAGGTCCTACGATGTCCATCCCCCATTGATCGAATGGCCAGCATACTGGTATTGAGTGCATGTTTTCGGCTGGTTGATGACTTATATTATCATGAACTTGGCAATGATAACATTTTTGAACATATTGCATGGCATCATTGTTGATGGTAGGCCAATAATAGCCTGTTCTAAGGCATTTTAAGGCTAAGGCCCTTGCTCCACTGTGATTTCCTGCTTCTCCTTCGTGTACTTCTTGAAGGAAATCGTTGGTTTGAGATTCGGAGATGCATTTTAGAAGAATTCCCGATACCGATCTTCGGTAAAGTTTTTCTTCTAACAATGTGTATTTTGGAGCTCGATATTTTATTTTCCGAGCTTCGTTTGGATCAAGTGGTAATTTTCCTTCTCGAAGATAGTTTATCATCGGAGTCATCCATGTTCTTTCAGCTTCTTCGATTTCATCATCTCAGCGACCGGTGCCTCGTCGATATCTATTGTCGGTGTATTGAAAATTAACCAATTGATTACTCTTTCCGTTTTACCATCATGAGACCCTGTAAATCTAGACAGTTGATCTGCCCATTTATTTTCTGATCGTGGGATGTTCTGTATCCTAAAATTTTCGAATTTCTCAACCAATTCCTTTACTTTGGCGAGGTATTTGACTATGTTAAATTCCTTTGCCTCGTATAGACCTTCTATCTGTCTTTGTACTAACTCAGAATCAGTTAATACTTTAAGAATCTTTATGTTGGCCTTAACCGCCATTTCCATTCTTGCAATTAGCGCTTCATATTCAGCTTCGTTGTTTGTCACTACGAAGTCCAATGTAATAGCATAGTTTATATCCTCCTTATTTGGTCCAGTAAAGTTGATTCCGGCACCTTCTCCTTCTCTGCATGAAGCACCGTCGACATGCATCAACCAGGTCTGATTTTCTACGATCAAGATATTATTGTCATGGCTGGTTGATTCAGTATGCTCGGTTGTCCGGGTCGGAGTTTCTAACAAGAAATCGGCTAGGACTTGGGCCTTAATTGCAATTCTTGGTCTGTATTCGATTTCGAACTGACCGAGCTCAATTGCCCACTTGATCAATCTTCCAGAGGCTTCCGGTTTCGCTAGGACCTGTCTTAGCGGTTGGTTGGTTAACACCACAATTTTGTAGGTTAAAAAGTAAGGTCGGAGTTTGCGTGCCGCCACTACTAAGGCCAAAGCGAATTTTTCTATTTCCATGTAGTTCCTCTTCGCCCCTTGTAGTAACTTACTTAAGTAATAAACAGGCTTATGTTCCACGCCTTCTACTTTTACTAGAACCGAACTAATGGCCACATCGGAGATTGATATGTAAATGTATAATGGTTCTCCCTCGGTTGGTTTGGCCAATAATGGGAAGGTCGTCAGATATTCCTTTAGCCGGTCGAAGGCCTGGTCGCATTCCTCGGTCCAAACAAAGTTTTTTCCTTTTCGTAGAGTTTGAAAGAAAGGCAAACTTCTGTCGGCGGACTTGGAGATGAATCTGTTTAACGCTACGATCTTTCCTACCAAGCTTTGTACTTGGGAGATCGTTTTGGGAGGTTTCATTTCGGTTATAGCTCGAATTTTTTCTGGATTGGCCTCAATTCCTCGTTGATGTACCAAATAGCCTAAAAACTTTCCCGATTTAACTCCGAAGGTGCATTTTGTAGGGTTCAGCTTCATTTGGTATTTTCTCAATATTCGGAAGCATCGATCGAGGTGTTTTACATGGTCAAGTTCATTCATGCTTTTGACTAGCATATCGTCTACGTAGACTTCCATTATTTCTCCAATCAACTCTTTGAACATTAGGTTTACTAACCTCTGGTAAGTGGCTCCGGCGTTCCTTAGGCCAAAAGGCATGACTATGAAGCAGTAAACACCCTGCTCGGTTATGAAGGCAGTTTTCTCTTGGTCTCGCTCATCCATGTATATTTGATAAAAACCTTGGAAGGCATCCATCATGCTGAAAATTGCAAAACCAGCGGTTGAGTCAACTAATAAATTGATCCTCGGGAGGGGATATGGATCGCCCGGGCATAGCTTGTTAAGGTCGGTGAAGTCGTTGCACATTCTCCACTTATTATCCTTTTATCCCCTTTTGCTACTAATACGACATTACATAGCCATTCCGAGAAGTGTGTTTCTCGAATTTGTTTTGCCTTGAGTAGTCTTTCTACTTCTGCCTTGATTATTTTAGCCTTTATCGGCCCATGAATCCTCTTCTTTTGTCTAGCAGGTTTTGCCATGGGGTTGATTTTTAGCGAGTGACTGATTTCTCTGGGATCAATCCCTTCAATGTCGTTCGCACTCCAAGCGAAGATATCAATGTTTTTTCTGAGGAAATTTACTAGCATTACTTCCCCTTCCTTACTGAGTTCGATCCTATTTTGGTTGTTTTCGTTGGATCTCCTTGCACTAGTAGGACATCTTTGTGTTCCGGTGGTTTCAAAGCCAAATCGACCGGTTCCTTTCCCTTTTTATCAATTTGGTCTGTGCTGTGGATTTCAATCTCGACTCTGTCAACATCTTCTTCGAGTTTTCTTTTAGCTGGGGTAAACGTTCTGGAGCGGTTCCCCAAGGTTAAGGAGGTGTTGTAGCAGTCCCATGCCATACAATGATCGTTTACTATTTCTCCGATTCCCACATCAGTTGGAAATTTTATTTTCTGATGGTAAGTTGAAACAACCGCTCGGAATAGGTTGAGGGCTGGTCGCCCTAGGATCGCGTTGTAGGCAAAGGGGGTTACCTTCCGAGTGATACAATTAAAGCTATTGTGCCACAGGGGACAATTTCGGAACCTCCAAACCCTACTAAAGGCGTAGCTACCTTTTGGAATGTTATTTGTCCCAAGATCATCTGAGCTAGGACCTCTTTAGAGATGATGTTGGCTGAGCTTCCATTGTCGATCAGGATTCTTTTGACGTTATAGTTTGCTATTTCCAGCGATACCACCATCGGGAAATCAGGGTTGTCCTCTTTTGTGTCCCAAACAAAGTTCTTTGGTACTTCGCTCTCATCGAAACTGATCAGCTGGTGCTTAGGTGATTTGCTTTCTAACGTCCACACTTCTTTTGGGTACCTGACGCTTCCCAGTATGGACCTGGTGGTCCTGCGGCGAGCGTTGCGACTGTCCCCGTCGGCTGGTCCTCCTGAGATCGTATGGATGGTGCCATTGATCTGACCATCGTTCAACTCTTGTGGGGGGCCATCGTTAGGGGACCGTCTTCGGGAGCTTCCTCTTTGGTTATTATTTCGAGGACTCCGACTTCTACCCCTCTTGCGGTTGTTCCGTTCTAAATAGTCATCTAATTTTCCTTGTTAGATCAGTTTTTCAATTTCTTTTTTAAGGTGAAAACAATCTTCGGTGCGATGCCCATGTGCCGGTGATATCTACAGTATAAATCATAGTTTCGGGCACCTGGCCTTGGCTGAGCGATTCTCTTTGCTGTCGGGATCCAATTGTTCTTCTCAAGTACTATCAAGATTTCTTCTATTGGAATGGTCAGCCTGGGGTACTCTACTTGGTTGATTCTGCTCCTGTTCGCCGGCTCGGCCAATCTAGGTCTTTGATAAACATTAGGTCGTCTGTCTTGATCGTTTCGATTATAATCTAATCGCTGGAAGACATGGCCTCTTCTAACGGATCGATTATAATCCATTGATTTTTTAGCAGGAATTCTATCTTGCCGCTTGGAACCGGAGGCGGGAGCTTTATATTTATTCTTGTCTTTAAAAGAGTTCATCTCTTCTTGGGTCATGTACTTTGATGCCAAGGTCATAATATCAGCAAACGTTCTTGGTTGCTTTCTACTAAGTGCATTCCCGAATTGCCGATTTTTGGTGAGATCGAAGAGAATGGAGATTATGTAATCGATATTTGGGGAATCGATTTTAAGCAATTCTTTAAACCTTGCCAACCAGGAACGGAGGGTTTCTCCGTCTTGTTGATGGATAATCCCTAGGTAGCTCATTGGCAATTTTTGTCTCTTCTGGCTAGCGAACTGCTGAGTTAGCTTGTTGCATAATTCCCTAAAGCTGAATATGGAATTGGTGGGTTTTTTGCAAACCAGTCCAAAGCTAGCACCTCGAATGTGGTGACCATCAGTTTTGCAGTGAATTCAGCCGAGTGAGCATATAAGTTTATTATGTTAGTAAAGCTGAATATATAATCATCTGGGTCGGTGGTTCCGTCATATCTGGGTAGTCGTCCCGGAACCTGTCCCGAGGATTGTGCTGATGGAATAGTGCCCAGCAAGCCAATATTAATTAGCTTGTTGAAGTACTATTTTCTTATGGTTTATAATTAATACGTCGTTCATTCATAGTATGTGAAACTGAACAATGGCCAACTTCATCTCTCGCGAACCTATCTAAGCGATTGGATGAAATCCTGAGGTCACAATAGACTATGGGACGATTCACTTCAGTACTGAGTGCAATCATGAAACAGTCTCAAAGGTCGTGATCTTAAAACCGTTCCAAGTCATAGATTCCAAACGAGACGGGGTATCGTAGGAATCGTCAAGACTTGTACAAATATGCATGATTCACATGGAGTGAATTTGTAGAGTTTCATGAGCAAGGAATTTGAGTCCAGTGCATATAAGTAGGTGATTCAATGGAGGATTGAACGCATCGAACGACCCGAACAGAGAAACCCATTGTGGAAGCGCATGACGCATATCGGTGATGGGATGTTTCTCAAGGCTTATAATAGTGTACGATTTAGTCCTTAGACTTGAGGTACTAGGGCGAATTCGGTACATGGATGTGCGTACTTAGATTTAGGTACTGGTCACGTAGCCTGGCCACCAAGTGCCTAAGTTGGGTGCGTGCAAAAGTGTACGCGAGTGGTTAGTACTAAGAGAGGATCTAACGCCTCATCTTGATAAGATGAGAGAATTTCCTATACGTTTCTTAGATAATTGATTTCGAGGAATCTATGGCCATAGTCGGTGATGCATTTGGAAGGACTTTCCAAATTTGGCAGTCACACTGAAATCATTGTCGGAAAATTAGAAAGTATAGTTATTGAGATAATTAGAGGTGCCGATCAATTCACACACCCTAGGTCTCGATCGGGAAATCAGTCGTAGAAGGACCGTATGTACATGGCAATTATAAGAGGTGAGGTTCACAATAAATCAATTCACCTTTGATTGGGCTTCATGGGCTTGTGGCTAGACATCGACCATGAAGTGTGGGTACTCCGGAATTAATAGAGGATTTAATTCTAGGAGTGGTCAATTAAAAGTAGTTTAATTGATCGGAAGCATTTAGTTGCTCATTAATTAAATCACGTAAGTCGTGGGCCTGCTGCCAGTTGATGGTGAACCCAGAGGGTCACACACAATACAATTGGACGGTGACTGTCTTAAAGGAAATAAAGAAAGTGATTTAAAGTTGTTAAATCAAGGTAATTGAATTATGGTATTAATTCAATTGGAGATTATTAATTAGATGAGTAATTGATTAATTGATAATTAATTAATTAGAGTTATCTAATTAATTATGGAATTAATTAAAGTAGTTAATTAATTGGAAGAATAAATAATTAACCAATTTAAGTATTGGATAATTATGGGTTGATTTTGGAATTATCCAAACTTAGGGGCTAGGGGGCGATTTTAGTAGTTAGGAAAGAAAAGGAGTTTTGTTTCTTGTATATCAAGTATGAAGAGATTTATCAAATCTCACATTCCTAAGGATAAGGGATGAAGATTTGATAAACAAGGAAAGGAGATCTTTTTGGAGAAGGACTCTCCTCCTATAAATACTCCTTACCTTCTCTTCATTAATAATGAATGCTAACACAAGTTTTTGCACTAGTTTTTGAAAACCCTAAAAAGCTTTTGAGAGAAAAAGTTGCTGAAAATTTTGAGAGAAAAATCGAGAGAGTTAGATTTTTCAAACAAGAATTTTTAATTACAAAAATCGCCCCAAAAGTTTTTCGCCCCTTAAACCCTAGCCGCCCAATTAGATTCGGCCGAACACAAACCGGACCAAACCTGACCCTGGCCGAACCCTGCTCGGACCAAATCTGGACTTGGCCGTACCCAGCTCGATCGCATAAGGCCTGTGGATCGAAATCTTCCATTGGTGTCTCCGTTCCTTTGCTGATAAACCTGCGAAATCTAGTTCGTAGCCTAAGACTCGTAGGCGTCGCTACAATCCGATTGGTGTGGACTAGCTTTGGAGGTGACACATATGGATCACTCAATTTGTGGATCAAACCAAACACTCGGAGGACACGGGAATCCCAATGGTAACCACCACCAAGCTGTGGTGAGGTAAATTGCGAAAAAACCCCCTTTGATAATTATGTTATTATTTGATTCAAGCTTTTCGTATAAATAACTATGGAGATCTATTTATGGGACAATTAGGAAACCTCGAAAAATTTTAAATTCCGCACTTTGTTGTATTGACAATCGAGCCCTATACTAGAATATCCCAACAGTGGTATCAGAGCCAACTCCATACGTTTTTATACGAAAAGGCCTGAACATAATGTGTTTTCACTGTATATGCTTGATTGTATGTATGAGAACGCATGTTAATTATGTTCTAGTGATTGATTCTTGCTTGTTATGACTGGATCTATGATTGGGTAAAACTGCTTTTTTAGATCTGTGGCGAATTTATAGTTTTTCGAAAAATCAGGGCTTTTATGCAAAAATCGCAAAACTTGAAAAATAGGGCTGAAAATTTAATTTTCTGTTTCTGGAAATTTTTGAAAAATCTGGGTGTTTTCTGAAAATCTGATCGCACGCAACTTTGGACCATTTTGCAATTTTCGAAAACTTGAGGACTGTTTTGTAATTTCCGAAACTTCAGGGGTCTGTTTGCAAATTCGAAAATTTTCTGGATTTCAAAATTTTAATTTTCTGCTCATTCTGTCCGAAAACTGTTTTGGGGGTATTTTGTAACTTTTCAAAAGTTTTGGGGTCAAAAGTGCAATTTCTGAAAGTATAGGGGCCGAACTCCAATTTTCAAAAGTTGAAAAATCAGAATCTGAAATTAAGGCAGAAAAGTTGTTTTTGTTTTTCCGAGAATTTATTTGTCATAATTAGTATTGACTAAAAAGCAAGAATCATAGGAAATTAATTTTAGAAGGTGTTTTAAAATTAAGATAGAAGAAAGTAAAAGTTGTTTACATGTTTCTTTGCTCAACGTGAACTGTTTACGTGGTTTTCGATCGCGCCGAGCCTTGACCTTAGGTTAGATGTGATTGGTTTAATTTAATGCATGGTTTTTATTGGGCCTACGAGCCTGTTATTATTTTTGGGCCACTTTGAGCCTTTGTAATAGAATAGGGCTTTACTGCTTTCCTAGTTTAGGATGGAGGCCCATTTACAAGCAAGATGGGAGCCCAAGAAGAATTGAAGGCCATGTATGCGTGGTACATTGTGTAATAGCATAGGTTCTTTGAGAACCCTTTAGATTGACCAATTAGGCCAACATCATTGGCTCGATGATGGCCCGCATAGGAGGCTCCCGATCGAAAACATATTGTGGTAGTATGCATGCTAGGCTTGTATGGCTTTTATTTATTAGTCGATTTATGATTGCTTGTGTGTTTGCACGCTAGAATCTAGATCGTAAATAAAAGATAAAGCATAATTGAAGCGGTGAGATCTCGAGGAGAGTTTCTTCAAACTTTCAAAAACGAAAATTCCCCTCTCGAATAAATATTAAGTCATATTGGGTTAAATTATAAAATGAGGTTTTATAAAATCCAAGCCTTCCATTAATAGGGACTAGTGTATGTTGTTTACTTATCGATAGAGGTGATCCAGAGTCTGGCACCCGAGTCGAAGAAAGGGGCAATGCACGAAATTCCTTGATTCTAGTTTTCTTAAAACTTGACAAGGGTAGGGACTAGTCGGGACGTGAAAATCGACCGATAACTAGTTACGGAGAATTCATGACCGGGCTCGTTGCTTATCATGATTAATGGGTTAGACTTAACGCGCAGTAACATTTATGATGTAGCAGTGCTAGATAAATGCGAAAAACGAGGCAAAATAGCTTGAAGGTTGTGTAGTAGACACAATTGGTAATATGTATACCTACCTAGGGAATTAATTGTATGGCCACGAGTCGTGGGTGCAACTAATTGCTGCTGGGACGTCAAGACCTACTAGGAAATAGACTTTTCCCGAAACTAGAAGGGGTTACTGTTTCGATAAAATAGTGGGAGAACTTTTTCGATAAAAAGTCCAAATTTCGTTAATTATAAGTATTAATATTAAACCTGTCTGCTTATAGTTGTCTGTTTTTAAAATGTTAGCCATTTACCATCCACTATCCAATCCTTGACGCGTTTGAGAACCGAACCAACTTTAAAAGTAATGTGCAATTTCCTCTACGAAACCGACATGGCTAAGTTTGACAATGTTGGGGAATATTGTTCTTACTTGAGCAAGACATTCGAGCTGATGAAAGGGTTTGGAGCCCAATTGACTCTCGAAGATGAGATAACGATAACCCTTCAAGGATTATCTGAGACCTTCACTCATTTTATGCAACATTGCGATATTCCGCCTGATGGAATACAAACAAAGCAATTGCATGAGTTGTTAGACAAATATGAAGAAGCTCATCAAGGCGGTTTTGGCCTGTACGATTGGAATTGCCCTCTGTGTAAGTACGAAGAGAAAATAAGGAAGCTTGTTGAAA
Source organism: Penstemon eatonii (assembly GCA_038501285.1). Classification (NCBI taxonomy): domain Eukaryota; kingdom Viridiplantae; phylum Streptophyta; class Magnoliopsida; order Lamiales; family Plantaginaceae; genus Penstemon; species Penstemon eatonii. The sequence goes on from JBCEGF010000584.1 coordinate 22,057, forward strand.
GGGATTTCCTGGAAAGACTTGACTACGGTATGACTTTTTAAGTTATACACTTGTTGAATCTTTTTGATGTAAGACATCTGATTAAAACTTTCATTTCTGTAAAAGCATTTACAGGCGATGATAGTCTTCCCGCTCAACCCAAAAGGAGGAAATTCCTTGTAAGGGAGATGCAAGTAGTGCAGAGCGAGATGAGGAAACTGGAATTCCGGGACTGGGTCAAGGATGAATTGCACCTAGACATTCCTTTTTAGCAAAAGAAGTTTTTCTTAGATTTTCGTATTAGCATGAGTTTTAAGTTTTAGTTTACTTTGAGTATTATTTCACATCTTGTACGAGACGTTATTGCTTTACCATTGAGAAATGGAATTCATTTAAATTAGAGCAATTTAACTTTGTACAAATGTTGATGTTTTGAAACATAGAAATAAACAATGATAAACGAATCAAAACTTTGAAAACTATGTGCTAAATCGAAAACAAGCAAAACAAACGAGATAATCATTTACGCTTGAAGTGTTCACTCTGGACATTTTTCCTAAAGAGAGATGCGAAAGGAAAGTTTTTATTTACTGTTCCTGAGATAATGAACTTGAGTAAAATCGGAACTTTCAAATCTTGAAGGAATGATAACCGAAGTGAAGGATTGCTAAAGCACTCCAAAACATTTCAATCGACATGAACTAAAAGCACTAGTTCAAAGGAAAGCTACTTCACATATACCTACGATTTCAATCGTTAAAATATATGTGTACTTGGCTGAAGTACAATTCTGAAACTATTGAAGTAATTCAATAGACGTTTTGGAAATGAAGTAACTAGATGCATTATGTCAGAAGCAATTTGGTTTAATCAAACCTGCTGAAACATAAGCAACTTAACACCTCGATTATCTAAGACGAGAATAGAATTCTCTTGAAGCAAATCAAAGAAGAAATCGAACTTTGTTTGAATCTCGACTCTGATCTTGCTGAGTTTCCTTTATTCAAATTAGGGGATACCTCCCCTTGACTCTTCAAAGATACATGGTATAGTAAGTCCTTACATCGCCATGTCTTTTAAGACATAGCAGAACACCCTTATATGAGATATTAGATGGTAGATCTAGTTCATATAAAGTTTATGGGGTATTCAACAAAATTCATTGAATACCTGTTCCACGACAATGAGAAACGAAAAGTATCTCGTAAGTAGCTTGTTCCTCTGTTGACAAGACCTTGTCAAAGGAAATAAGGAATGTCGTAGAACTTGATGAAGTCCAAGGAGTGGACCCGTCCCCATGAACAGTGGGAGTAAACACTGAAAACTGCTGAATCAATCCATGCACAAAGAAATCGTAATCTGATCAAATTCGTAAGGAACTCAAAATTCCATTTTACGAAATTGAGAAATTGGATTCCAATCCAAGATTACAAAGAGATTATGTTAAACATGATCTAAGGGATATGGCACATAGCCATAAGATTCGAAGTTGAAAACTTTGACTCACTTAATGGCAATAGGTCATTATTCAAAAGTCCTTTTAGGATTGATGAAAATACCTTATATCCATTAGCTACGTCAAAATTCATTTCGAAACTATTAGCCATAGAAAAGTAGTTTTGACTACCGAAGGCATGACTATTGGATATGAATCCTGCATCTCACAATTGAAAATTGATGAGAAGATCTCTATTCTAATCCAAAGGTCAATCTATGACTTTTTCCCAAATTTGGAACATGCAACTTGATAGTTGATCAAGAATGTTGAATTTGTCAAAAGGCATATGGATTCCAATTGTTCAAAAGAATCAGTGGGAGTGTAGTTGAGTTCGAAGCGCAAGAAGATGATGTTCAGTACATCAAGCAAGATATAAGAAATATCAGAGAAGCACAGACGAAAGCGTGTTCTTCACGCAAATCTCCATGATAAGATTTGGAATTACATCTCACGTACTGGCAATACGTATCTATGGAAGATAGAAGGAAGAAGATGTAATGATTTACCAAATCAAAGTACAAAGACAATATTGATTGAATTCAATATGGAAGAATCCAAGTAAGGATTAGTTCCAAAAGAGACAAAAAAACTCTCTCACTTATTTAATGAGCCCTAAATTAAATGAGTGAAGAAGTAACTGTCTCAAGAAACCTAATGTTTTGGCATTTGGATTGCATGTAGCATGCAAAGTCTTGTACTAGACCTGACCCGTCAAAATGCTCTGAACGAGCTGATGATAGTCAAACGCCAGTCAAGGACACTGGTCTACCATAAATGCAATCCTCGAAGATAATTAAAGGATATAATGTTGGTCTATGGTAGTAGTGGAGAATTGAAACTCAAAAGATTTTTGAAATTTGAGATTTCCAGTCTGGAGTGGATTATTTATTCTGTTTCGATAGAGCAAAGTAAATTGGAAGAAATTCCAATAATATACCATTGCCGATTCAAACAAGAATAAAAGGGCACCATTATGATGCTGAACAAAAGGAAGTGTTTAGATGAGAAATTTTCATCCAACGATTGGATGAAATACCTAGCATGACATTTGCTCATCATAATCTTAGCCGATTTAGATGAGGCAATTGCTCAATGAAAGGAAATCGAGATCTCACCTGTAATCTGAACGCAACACCGAATGATTGAACAAGTCATAGGTAGTTGAGACGAGTAGAAGTATTACTTCATCTCGACAAGGACAAACTTAGCAGATCCACTAATTAAGCTCTCTCACAAATGGTTCGAGGGACATCTTGGTATAGATGGGTCTTAGAAATGTTGAGATTGGCTTTAGGGCAAGTGGGAGATTGATGGAATAGTGCCCAGCAAGCCAATATTAATTAGCTTGTTGAAGTACTATTTTCTTATGGTTTATAATTAATACGTCGTTCATTCATAGTATGTGAAACTGAACAATGGCCAACTTCATCTCTCGCGAACCTATCTAAGCGATTGGATGAAATCCTGAGGTCACAATAGACTATGGGACGATTCACTTCAGTACTGAGTGCAATCATGAAACAGTCTCAAAGGTCGTGATCTTAAAACCGTTCCAAGTCATAGATTCCAAACGAGACGGGGTATCGTAGGAATCGTCAAGACTTGTACAAATATGCATGATTCACATGGAGTGAATTTGTAGAGTTTCATGAGCAAGGAATTTGAGTCCAGTGCATATAAGTAGGTGATTCAATGGAGGATTGAACGCATCGAACGACCCGAACAGAGAAACCCATTGTGGAAGCGCATGACGCATATCGGTGATGGGATGTTTCTCAAGGCTTATAATAGTGTACGATTTAGTCCTTAGACTTGAGGTACTAGGGCGAATTCGGTACATGGATGTGCGTACTTAGATTTAGGTACTGGTCACGTAGCCTGGCCACCAAGTGCCTAAGTTGGGTGCGTGCAAAAGTGTACGCGAGTGGTTAGTACTAAGAGAGGATCTAAGGCCTCATCTTGATAAGATGAGAGAATTTCCTATACGTTTCTTAGATAATTGATTTCGAGGAATCTATGGCCATAGTCGGTGATGCATTTGGAAGGACTTTCCAAATTTGGCAGTCACACTGAAATCATTGTCGGAAAATTAGAAAGTATAGTTATTGAGATAATTAGAGGTGCCGATCAATTCACACACCCTAGGTCTCGATCGGGAAATCAGTCGTAGAAGGACCGTATGTACATGGCAATTATAAGAGGTGAGGTTCACAATAAATCAATTCACCTTTGATTGGGCTTCATGGGCTTGTGGCTAGACATCGACCATGAAGTGTGGGTACTCCGGAATTAATAGAGGATTTAATTCTAGGAGTGGTCAATTAAAAGTAGTTTAATTGATCGGAAGCATTTAGTTGCTCATTAATTAAATCACGTAAGTCGTGGGCCTGCTGCCAGTTGATGGTGAACCCAGAGGGTCACACACAATACAATTGGACGGTGACTGTCTTAAAGGAAATAAAGAAAGTGATTTAAAGTTGTTAAATCAAGGTAATTGAATTATGGTATTAATTCAATTGGAGATTATTAATTAGATGAGTAATTGATTAATTGATAATTAATTAATTAGAGTTATCTAATTAATTATGGAATTAATTAAAGTAGTTAATTAATTGGAAGAATAAATAATTAACCAATTTAAGTATTGGATAATTATGGGTTGATTTTGGAATTATCCAAACTTAGGGGCTAGGGGGCGATTTTAGTAGTTAGGAAAGAAAAGGAGTTTTGTTTCTTGTATATCAAGTATGAAGAGATTTATCAAATCTCACATTCCTAAGGATAAGGGATGAAGATTTGATAAACAAGGAAATGAGATCTTTTTGGAGAAGGACTCTCCTCCTATAAATACTCCTTACCTTCTCTTCATTAATAATGAATGCTAACACAAGTTTTTGCACTAGTTTTTGAAAACCCTAAAAAGCTTTTGAGAGAAAAAGTTGCTGAAAATTTTGAGAGAAAAATCGAGAGAGTTAGATTTTTCAAACAAGAATTTTTAATTACAAAAATCGCCCCAAAAGTTTTTCGCCCCTTAAACCCTAGCCGCCCAATTAGATTCGGCCGAACACAAACCGGACCAAACCTGACCCTGGCCGAACCCTGCTCGGACCAAATCTGGACTTGGCCGTACCCAGCTCGATCGCATAAGGCCTGTGGATCGAATTCTTCCATTGGTGTCTCCGTTCCTTTGCTGATAAACCTGCGAAATCTAGTTCGTAGCCTAAGACTCGTAGGCGTCGCTACAATCCGATTGGTGTGGACTAGCTTTGGAGGTGACACATATGGATCACTCAATTTGTGGATCAAACCAAACACTCGGAGGACACGGGAATCCCAATGGTAACCACCACCAAGCTGTGGTGAGGTAAATTGCGAAAAAACCCCCTTTGATAATTATGTTATTGTTTGATTCAAGCTTTTCGTATAAATAACTATGGAGATCTATTTATGGGACAATTAGGAAACCTCGAAAAATTTTAAATTCCGCACTTTGTTGTATTGACAATCGAGCCCTATACTAGAATATCCCAACATGTGCTTCTTTTATTTCTTTGCAGAAGGGGGAGCACGCAGCTAGGCTCTCTTTGATCTACGTACTTCTGGCCCATGGATTTTGAACAGTTCTTAGGCGTTGTTCCAGACGCTCTTGTAACATCTTTTCAATTTCTCTTTATGAGAATCGCATGGTTCGTGGTCGATTATGAATTGTGTCAACTATATCATCTTCGATGGGAATTATGGTATGTTCCTTTGATCCAGGGCCGACGGGTTGCGGCCTCTTCCGACCCGTTTTTCTTCGGACATGTTCATCGGAGGGTTTCGAATTGTTCTTTTGCGGACTGTGTAGTGATCGTTGCTCGCTTGCAGGGCTGTCCGCTTGTTGCGAGATCTGATCGACTTGTCTCGGTGTCCTTTGAATAGGATTTGCCCTAGTCGCTCTAAGGTTTCTAGGACCCTGCTCGGGTACTATTAATTCTCCTGGGCAGAGTGAATTAAAGAGCATAGCAATCTGTCGTAGCTTCTCCCGAGTGTCTGACAGTGGAACCGGGATCGCTGGAACCACATGGTCTTCTGGTACCGCATTGGCGGGGATCCCTTGTTGTCCTTGGGGGTTTTGGATGTTTATCCCTTGTGGTTTTTTCCTGATTCGGCAGCTGCTCATTCTCTTGTTGATTGTTATTACTTAAAGGGACGTTGTTGTTAGTATCGTCCGGTTGATCCTCAGATGTGTTACGCGGGTTTGTCGTGTTACTCCTTGCTCCGTTACGGGCGCTCTTCCTTAGGCGAGGCATATGTTGATCTAATAATTAACCAGCCCCTCGGTGGGCGCCAACAGATTTGACCATTTTTCGTCGGGTTAGATTAAATCAATGATGTATGTTTTAGAGGTCAATTTAAGTATAGGTTATAGGGCTATATTACTTTATTCCGGATGGATCAATCTCAAGGAAGAACAATTATGTAAAGAACAATAAGTAAGCAAGACGATGAATATGTAAATAGTATAGCAAAAGCTTTTCTATTATGATATTAGTTTGCCAAAGTATGTAGGCGTAAGCTTTTATTGTATATCTTGTTTAATACAATGTTTAACTAGGTATTTATATGACTATAACCCTAGCTTTACAAGGAAACATAATCCTAATAGGACTAGGCATAGCAATCCTTATGGAATTCGGACATCGCTCTTGGTCGCCGAGGATTGATAATGTAGATCGGACCTGACAGCTCTTTAGCGAATTAGACTCCTGGTCGGTCGGAGCGTATAAGGTCTCGTCATTTCAATTATTATAAGGGGTGAGAAATAGCCCCCATCAGCTTAGATGTATCACAATAAATGAATAATTGCCAATGCGAAATTTTATTGATCATGAATAAGATTGATTACAAGAGTATTTACAAGACAACCGATTGGCTTGCAGGGCACTACTCTAACATATTGGCCTACTCACATTTCTGATTCGATCGATTATGTAAAAAAGTGTCATCATTGTCAACTTCACTCGAATATTATCCATCAGCCAGCCGAACAGATGCATTCTATCCCTATTTGATGGCTCTTCGATAAATGGGGTATCGATATCATCGGTCTTTTCCCGACTTCCGGGGGAAGAAAGAATTATGGGTATAGAATATTTCAGCAAATGGGTCGAATGTATTGCACTAACAAAGATTACCCAGTTTCAAGTTATAAATTTCCTATGGAAGAATATTATCTGCAGGTTCGGAATTCCTAGAGTTTTGATCTCCGACTATGGAACTCAGTTTGTGGGAAAGAAAATCTTGGAGTGGTGCGAGAAGTTAGGAATACAGCAGAACTTTACCTCCGTCGAACACCCACAAGCAAATGGGCAAACAGAGGTCGTAAACAGAGAAATCGTCCGATCTCTAGAGACGCGCTTGGGGGAAAAGTGGAAGTCTGAAAACATGTTGGAAAACTTCAACCTAATTGGGATGGCCCGTATGTTGTTGTGGAGGTCGGAAAAAAGGGTTCATATAAAATTGCTCACCTCAATGGTGAAGTTTTGCCTCGATCTTGGAACGCCGTGAATCTCATGAAATATTATGGAAAATGAAGTCTCACCGGAAAAGTGTAGTGTCGTTATTACTATTTCTTTCTTGTAATCCGTTTGTCCTCTTATGATCGAAGAGTTTTCAGTTCAATTCAATAAAATTTTGCTATTCTGGAGGATATTTGTTCAACTCCTTTCCAGTCTTATGCTATTATTATCTGCTCGTGATCGACTTCATCATTACAAAAAAAGAAATGGGTTAAAGTTGTTGCTACGACCCTAGAAAGAAAAAATTGACTAAGGATTAGATCGAAAAAATGGGTGAAAGTGATAACTATGTGAAAACAGTGTTATCAAGTCTATTTCCTTTACTCATTCGATTACTTTTTGATCTTACGTGATTTCGTTTGTTCGATCTGAGTGGTGTAAATGCTATGCTAATGATTGTAAACAGGAATAAAAGATCAATAGTATTGTATTCAGAACGGTTGAGTACAAATTACAAGTATCTAGAGTCCTATCCGAGCATTATAGGATGTCGTAGAAGCTAGAGGGTGAAATACACATGAGAAAGCCTATATTATACTTCCTAAGTAGTTCCGAGCAGCAGCCTCAGAGGAAGAGCATCTGGGAAGTTGTGTCTCGCCATAAATGCTTGGGGTATTTAAAGCTGAGATCTAGAACCAGGTGAACCACCCGCGGATGTGCATTTCTCAGCCCATGGGCCTGGGCCTGAGCTCGGCCCAACAGTGATTTTGGACACTAAGCTTCCTTTGTAGAATCAGCGTAGGATTCTTGAGCTTTGGGGCTCGAATTTATGCTCATGAGATCGAGATTGGCGAATTCCGACCTTGCCAGACCGCAGTTATGCTGAATCCAAGTTACCCCTCATCAATACCCCCACTTCTCGAGCGTAAAGAGGAGCTTAAGCTCGAAGAAGTATAAATTGCTCCGAACGCTGGGATGAGACAAGCCATTTTACGATAAGTTTCGGATGTGCCTCGTTAAAAACCTAACTCAGAAAAACCCTTTGGGATAAAAATCGAGCTAGGGAAAAAGAGTGCACATCTTGGAAACGATATAATGGCATCGTCTTGAAATTACCTTGGTTATCTGTGGATTGGTGTAAAAATATGGAATTGATATCCGAGAAAAAGATCTTTTCAAACGTCGGACTTCAGTTCATGATTCCGGAAAATATAGGGGTCATACGTGCAATTATTGGAAATATAATTTTGAATCCACCCTGAGGGAGTCCAACCGTCGCGGTTACTCAGGGACTAGTTTGCAATTTCCCAATTTGTCCTTGTATATATATGATGATCGTGGGCCGCTGACCTACATAAGTTCTAAGAAAACCGTAGATCGGAGCGATCAGATCGGTAAGCGAATTTTTGCAATTTCTTCGACCAGTTTCCATACATTCAATATGTCCGGCATCGTGGATCTGAAAAGCAAGTCACAAGTAGTGGAAGATCGAGAGAGTGGTCCTGAGGAGAGGCGGACCGAGGAAATTCGACCGTCCTTTACGGAGAATTCGAGCCCCAATTCCGACTCCAACAGAGAGGAAAGAGAATCGGTTAACGGATCAGAAGACAGCGGAGATGATAGTTCGAGTGAGGTGTCAGTCTCCGAAGAGGATGACGACCTTCCTTTAGGGAAAAATGAGCAAATGAAGTATATCATAGGCGGCCGGGTCGTGGTTACCATCCTTAATTGTGTAGAACCGTCGACCAGTGCGGGGCTAAACATGACTGAGGATAGGGCGGATGATACCGTTTGCCGCTACACCGAACGAGATCGGGAAGAATTGGAGGAAGAATTTGGCAAGTATATTGGCACTGGGTATTCTATTGTCATTCCGACCCCTGAACAGCGGGTCACCGATCCTCCTGAAGGGTGTCAAGCTTTTTATGCTAAACAATTCCTCTATGGTTTACGTATTCCCTTCGCACCTTTAATACGCAGCATTCTGGAAGCTTTTAAGCTTACTCCTTCTCAAATACTGCCGAATTCGATTGGGCTTATAATAGCCTTTTGCGTCCTGATGAAAGCTAAAGGAAAGAAGGCAGCTTTCCAGAATTTTTGGCGAATTTTCCAAATCAGCTCCTCCACGGTTTCGAACGCCGGTTATGTATACTTTTCTCAGAGACCGAATATATCAATTTTATCGACCAATGTCAGTAGCAATTCAAAAGGCTGGAAACGGGAATTCTTTTTTGTTCGTGGCCCAGACTCTCCACCTTCTGCGGATAATCCCGAGCCTATTCCACATATATGTCCCGGAGCGAAGTCGTGGATTTATGGCGGTGATGGGGGCTATTTCGCACCCTACATACTACTCGGATCGAATGAAGAAGATAAGATCGATTCGACCAATTCAAACAGATCGGAATTATCTTACTGACCCAGCCAAGTGCAGCTCGCTTCGATAGAAGATTATACTCCGGACTCAAGAAGGATATTTGGGCCGAGTCCTATTAGGACTATGTTTCCTTGTAACGCTAGGTTTAAAATTATATAAATACCTAGTTAATCATTGTATTAGACAACTACGAAATTCCTGAACTCTAAGAATACAGGATTTAACACTGCTTACAACAGCACAACTCAATAATATTCAATATTATTACAGAGCTTTTTACCTTCATATCGATGTGTTCTTAGCTTTGTTTTGTGGTTTTACTTCTTGTTCTTGAATATTGCTTTTCTTTGTAACCGATCCATCCGGAATAAAGTAACAGAGCCCTATATAACATATGTATAAATATCGAAAACCCCCCGATATCACAAATTCACTGATATTCAATTAACCTGACGAAATCCGGCTAAATCAGTTGGCGCCCACCGTGGGGCTACGTTAATTATTCGATCGACACATGGCTCGCCCAAGGAAAAGCGCTCGCATTGGAGCAAGAAGTAATACGACCACCGGCCACAACACATCCGAAGATCCACAAGACAACAACGATAACAACATTCCCAACACCAATGAAAATCTCCCAGATACCCGTTCCCGTCAGCAGGAACACCAAGGAGGTCTTACCGGTGCAATACAGGAAGAACCGGAACTCCCCGAAATACCCGTTCCTCTCCCAGGCGCTCAGGAAAAACTGAGACAAATAGCAATGCTCTTCAAATCACTCTCTCCAGAAGAATTGCTAGTTTTAGACCAAATTCCTCGAAACGTTACGGCTCCCAGGACAACTCCTGCACCAGGAATGCCAAGGCCAAACGAACAAACCTCTCATCAAGCGGACAGCCCAGCAAGTGAGCGACGCTCGCTACACAGCCCACAGCAGGGCAATTCTAAACCCTCCGATAACCATCCCCGAAGAAAACCAGGTCGAAGAAGGCCACAAGCGGGTCGCAGCGGATCGAAGGAACGAACAATAATCCCTATCGAGGATGACATAGATGATGCTATCCCAGATCGACCACGAGCGACTCGATTCTCGGAAAGAGAAATCGAGAGAATAGTACAGGAACGACTGGAGCAACGCCTACGATCTGTTCAAAACCCGTGGACCCGAACCGGGGAACTCCAGGAGAGCCTTGCAGCATGTTCTCCCTTCTGCAGAGAAATAAAAGAAGCGCAATCCATTGGACAGGTCCCGGGTAGACTACCCCGATATGACAGAACCACCGACCCGGATGATTATATTTTTAGCTTCACTAATATAATGAATTTATATGCCCACTCTGCCGAATTCACCGCCAAGTTAATGGTGACCACATTCGAGGGCCTAGCGTTGGATTGGTTCGCAAAACAACCTGCCAACTCCATATTCAGTTTCCGGGAATTATGCAATAAATTGACGCAGCAGTTTGCCAGTCAGAAGAGGCAAAAACTCCCGATGAGCTACCTAGGAACCATACATCAACAAGAAGGGGAATCCCTGAGGAACTGGTTGGCAAGATTTAATGTAGAACTACTCAAGATCGATTCTCCGAATATCGATTACATAATTTCTATTCTCTTTGACCTCACAAAAAACAGGCAGTTCGGAAACGCTCTTAGTAGAAAGCAACCAAGAACGTTTGCCGACATCATGAGCTTGGCGTCTAAATATATGACCCAAGAGGAGATGAATTCCTTTAAGGACAAAAACAAAAATAAAGCCACAGCTTCGGGCTCTAAACGACATGACAGGATTCCTGACCAAAGGTCCGTGGATTATGAGCGATCTATCAGAAAAGGTAACGTCTTCCAACGATTGGAATACAGCAAAACCGACCGAGAAAGGCAACCTAATTTCTATCAAAAACCAAGAAACCCTGAACAACCAATCAGAAGCAGGGTGAATCAAGTGGAACACCCAAGGTTAAATGCTCCAATGGAAGAAATATTGGAAGTTCTAGAAAGAAATAACTGGATTCCCGAGGCGAGGAAAATCGCTCAGCCAAGACCAGGGTCTCGAAACTACGATCAATACTGTAAGTACCATAGGGCACATGAACACCGAACGGAGAATTTTTTTCACCTTAAGAGAGAAGTTGAAAAACTGATCGAACAAGGAAAATTAGACGAATACATAGAGCGAGATAATCGCAAAAGGGAAAGAAGTAGAAGCCCTCGGAACGGTAATCAAAGGAGAAGTTCTCATCGAAGGTCGCCTGAACGTCGACCTACTCAGGAGTTGAATCACGACCAGATCAATGGGACTATCCATACGATATCCGGGGGACCCGCGGGTGGAGATAGTCGTAACGCACGACGAAGGACATCCCGATCCATAATTGGAAATTCTAAATATCCAAAAGAAATATGGACTCTGGAAAACAGGTCGACAAATCACCAGCCGATCAGCTTTAACGAAGGCGAAGTACCTAAAAACATCATTTGGGACACAAAAGAGGATAACCCCGATTTTCCTATGGTAGTATCGTTAGAGATAGCGAATTATAATGTAAGAAGAATCCTAATCGATAATGGAAGCTCAGCAAATATCATCTCCCGAGAGGTTTTAGCCCAAATGAACTTGGGACAAATAAACCTACAAAAAGTAGCTACGCCGTTAGTAGGCTTTGGAGGGTCCGAGATCATCCCCAGCGGAACAATATCTTTAAGTGTGTCACTTGGAAAGAAACCACTTCGGACAGTGAAGTTAGTAAAATTCCTAGTGGTAGAAACACCCTTCGCTTATAACGCTATATTAGGGCGACCAGCCCTTAACCTTTTCCGAGCTGTAGTCTCTACCTATCATCAGAAAGATAAAGTTTCCGACCGATATGGGCATCGGAGAAATAACGAACGACCACTGTATGGCGT